>CM038722.1:17291242-17561107 GCA_021613375.1 Megaleporinus macrocephalus
CCAGTAGGAGGAAGCAGCTGCTGTGAGTTTGGTTTAGGCTGAAAATCTAAAATTCTAAAAAGAGTTGGTTTAATATTTACTTGTCAGACTTAGACCCCTCAGTATATGTGCACTCATGAGCTTTTTTGGGTGCAGACTCATGGCAGCTTGCTTTCTACAAGCGCTCTCTGCTGGAGGAACTACAAACTGCAAATGATCTCCTAAGCCATTATAACCAAATCTTCATGAATTTTCATTCTAATTGTTTGGCAATAAGACCACCGGGACAGTGTACAGAAAATACTGCTGACTGTGTGCACCAAAGACTGAACTGGAGCAGGAAATCAGATGAGAAGCTAACACTAGTGATGTTTTTATGGTTATGGTTACTGCTTTTAGTTACATGTTAGTAAGTAAAACACACTATCAAATATTTTATGGCATGAACTGATTCTCAAACGCTAATGAAAACGTACGTCCCTTCAGTACAAACTCTCTGTTTCTCCGTTACTGTGGCAGTTAAAACACTCAGTACTCAAAGGGACAGTACATGTGATCTACTGTAATGTGACAACTAAACATGTGGTAGAACAGTAGACAGTAGTAGAAGTGTAAGATCAGAGAACTGACACTCAGTAATGTTCTCCAGGTTTGCCAAACACTCTGTGGCACCCTTCAGTGAGTTCAAAACAGTGTGTAAATGCTTAAACATTGTTCATATGGAAAGCAGAAAACAACTTTCCAGCAGGGTCTTTTATTTATATATATATATATTACACACTACTGCTTAAAAGTTTAGAATCACTTTAGAATTTAATTTCATGCTATTTTCATGTAACTCACAAAGAATATTGTTCATTTCACAATTAATGTAAGTGTATCAGATGATTTTTAAAGAATAAACATGTTTATATTAAAGCCTATTTTTGTATAGAGGCTTATTTTACATATAGTCTATTATCAGTAATTCTCAGTCCTCTGTCTAAATCTCCTGGTACGACCACCAATCCAAGTTAAGGATGTTATTGGACTAATTGGTTGTTAGGACACTCTTACTCAATTGTGATGCACGGCTGAAAAACATTCTACTAATAAGTGAGTATAAAAGGGAACAACATTCTAGGTTAGTTTAGTATCTGAAGCATCAGCAGTTGATGTCTTGCTGACCGACTCAAAATGACCAGAAAGAAACAACTTTCTTTAGAGACCCGTCAGTCCATTGTTGTGTTAAGGAAGAAGATACTCCATTAAAACAAGAACATTTCACTGTGATCCTATATATATATATATATGTATGTATGTATGTATGTATGTATGTGTATATATATATGTATGTATGTATGTGTATATATATATATATATGTATATGTATATATATGTATATGTGTGTGTACAAAAGAGGTCTGTCTGATGTCAAAGTTAAAAAATTACTTGATCGAAGTCCCCAATCAACAGTCATGTTGATGTGCAGTTGACCTATGGGCACACCTGAAACATAAACATGTAATCAGATTAATGTTAAAGTTATTTAGCGAGACAGCTTTGAATACTGATGTAAAAAAGGACATAGCAAAGCTACTGTGTTTATAAACTGGATATTGATATTGTTGTCTTCTGTTAGCGAGAACTGTTGGTTCTTAAAAACACAGGAGTGGAGATTTCGAGGAAAAGAAGTTTATTGTGCACGCTCGCAAAGAAAATCTAACATTAGTTCACAAACCGCTCGCTTAAGTACAGAAACAACCCCCTGAGGTGTTGAGGAATTTACAGACAGACCCACAGGAATCCACAGTCACTCACATATACACAGAAATGAACCGTCTGGTAGATACATAGGAAGAAAACACCATGACACAAAGAAACATGCAAAACAAGAATAACACAATAGAGAAAAGGAAAAGAAATATATTCAACAGTATAGATATGAATATTGTAAGAGCGCCCCCTGCTGTTTATCAGAATGTTGCCTCTTTAGTATCACCTTCTTTTGCAGAACACTTCAAACACAGCATTTTACCCTAGACGTGTGTACTCTGTGGAGTTCATGTACCTGCATGACGCACAAGTAGAGTTTAGTATAAAACCATCAGCACTAACGTTATTCCACCTGATAAACAAACACTCATTCTTATTATTCACCACCATCACTGTAATATTTCATCTCCCAGGTTTCCGTCAACATTAGCTAGAACTGGTTATAAGAGAGATCATGTCTGCAATTTTTAAAACTAGAAAAAAACATTTTACAATGTAGATCAAAGTGAGGGTCAATATGTTAGTTGTATTGAACTGTGCTTAACTGAATAAAAACATAGACATGAACGACTAAAACAGAAATAAGGGCAGTTGAGTGTAGTTCGGATGCTTGTGGAGTAGTGGTTTCTGATCGGGGAATAAGAATTGAGATGAATGGTCTTAAGAACTGTTGAGCTGTATTAACTGCTTTTGTGTTTGGTGCATTGAAATGAACTTTATGGCTATAAATGTCCAGAAAAGATGCTTCATAAACAAAATAGAATATTTCAGCTTTATTTTTATTTTCTGAGCGGATGCATTGCTCTACAGAAGCACCCCAGTCATTCTAACGTGATTCATTCTTTCCAAATAGAGCTGTTCAAGTCATCTGGTGAAAATTCTTGCATGTATTTTATACTTCAGAACAGTAAAGAAGTGCAGTGTCAGTTTTTTTATACTGTAATACTCGTTTGTGAAATGCTGATAGTGATGCACTTCACAATGCAGTGATTTGTGGCCCAAAAAGAGAAACATGCAGATCGTGAAACCCCTAGACTGCAATAGATTGCAGAGTAATCAGGCAGACGGAGGCTCGTAACAGGCTCATATAATGTAATTTAGGCAGCGAATCACACGTCTTGATTTTGGAACAAGCATTCTTATTGGCTCACAGATGTTAAGTCTGAATACTTGAATGCTGATTTTTGAAAATTGCCACTAATTGACTGTATAGTACTTAAGAAGTTTGCTTAGCCCCGTAAAAATGTTATTAACGACTGCTTCTCACTATTCAAAGAGCGTTTACATCCTGACAAATCTAAAACGCTTTGTGTTCAGTAATTTGTCTTTTATTTAAAATCTTAACAGAAGCTGACTTAATTAATTTTTTTATGTTCCGAATTGTTGAACTGAAAAAGTATAAGTATATTTAAGAGTATTTAAATACTGAAATGTTGCTAATAACTTTTATACAGCATTGCAGAGCTATTTTGTTTATACAAAAACAATGCATAGACCTTTCTCCATAACTGTTGTTGAGGGCTGTTCAACTCTGTTGACTAACTGTTGCTGTCCTAGAGCAAGACGACCCAGAGGAGGAGGAGGAGGAGGAGGAAGAGTCCGAGAGTTCGGAGGAAAGTGAAATTGAATGCAACGTCAGCAACATGGACATCTCGGCCGAACTACGGCAGTTCTTCGCTCAGACGGAGCGACACAGGGAGGAGCTGAGTGAGTGCATGAGAAAAGAAGGGTTAGGTGTAGAAAAGACAGTGTTTGTGGAAAATGCTATTCGTTCATCTTTGCTCATTTTTTCATTGCACTCCTTTTTTTGCCGTTCCGAAAAAAAAACCTGGAATTTGGTGCACGCAGCGGCCAAGAGACATTCTGCTCGACTTAAGCGACCAGACTCTTTCATTTTCAAATCTTTTCCTTCCCAACAAGATACCGGTGGCTCATATGGGCCAGCTTAAAGTCATTGTTCCAACACACATCAAATCTGTTACGGAAAGTCCTCCCCGATTTGTTTTGCACAGATGACTCCTTTATGCTGAAACCTATTAGATAAGAGGCAGAGCGAGAGAGGCTCATTATCCTCATGAGTGTCCTCACTGTCACGCCGAGCTGCTGACTAGCCTGCTGTTCAGACCGCTCTGGGTGTCAGAGGGGTCACTATCCTGCAGTTTGCTGCTCGTCTTGCTCCTTTAATTTCCGATTATGGGGTTTTAACTGTTCCCAGCTGCTCCTTGGGTGCCGTGTGTCCAGCACAGTTGGGTCGTTTCCCTTCCTCAAACACGCCCACTAAACCTGCCAATCAACAGATTACTGCAGTCAGGTGTGTTCAGTCCTGGTGGGTCAGTGTCCAGCAGAGTTTGGTGGTTTAATTGCAAGTTGTGCTACCCTGGGTTAAACCTCAGAGTAGAGACTAGTAGAAGCAAGACTAGAGCAATGTATCAGCTTCAATCAGGAACTGGAATTAAGACTATTGTTAATACTCCATATTCTAGATTCAAGAGTTTTATTATCATATGCACAGCAGAACAGACAGTTACGCTGTACAATGAAATGCTTACTTTGCTGTTCCTCCATTCACCAATAGATAAAGATAACAAAAAATAAATATAAAAAAAATATATAAAATATATTAATAAGTAGAGATGGAAGGATCAATAGGCTATGTATCGGTATTGGACGTCTTTTAATCAAAATATGCGATCGGTGATCGGCCGATATTTCTCTAATTTAGCTGATCCTGAGAGCCGGCGTGTAAGAGTACCTCGCGGCTGAATACAGTGAGTATCAGTAAACAGCAGAGCTAGCGCGCACAGCTAGCACAAAACTAATAACCCAGAACAGATAATAACCCAGTACAGACCAGATCTGACCGGTACGAACAGAACAGCAGCAGCAATTCAATATTCTACATTTAATGATTACAGATTTTGTTTAAAATAACAGAGTCTGTGTTTAATGACTGCATTTATTTAATTAGCTTTTTTTAGTTTTAAATTAAAGGTCTAAATGTAATGATTGCGGTATTAGTGAGATTTGTTTTATTTACTTTGTTTATTTACTGATAATTTTGTTAAAAATATTATGTTGTTTTATATATATTTATGTTAAAAATGGTAATAAACCAGTTTCGACCATGTTTCATGACTTGCTTACTCTTATAACTACACGTAGCCCTGTCGTGGCATATTGCCCCGCCATTGATCGGTATCAGCTATTGGCTGACCGCGTTGAAAGGTGATCGACGATCGAAATCGGCCCAAGTATAATAATATAAGGTAAAGTAAATACAACTTTTTTTTTTTTTTTTTTTTTTGAATAGTTTTGTTCAGTTGTACTTATTTAGGGCATTGGCTTATTTGGATTGGTTTAGTTCAGAACTGTTTACATGGTCGTCTCTGTATTAGCATATTAGCATTGTCCTCCTCGGTTTTCTTTGGTCCAGTTAAAGCCGAGAACTGTGACACAGTCTAGCATCTACAATGCATGGGAAAAAAATACTGCAGCTCGTATCAGATCCACCTTGTTCTTCCAGAGTCACTGCTAAACTGTTTCCTAAGAATTAGAAACGGCTCAGACTTTTGTGTCGTGTATGTGTTTATGTATCTCTGCGTGCTGTTTATTCCCTCTACAGAGAAGCAACAGCAGATGGAGGCAGAGCGGCAGGAAGCTTACGTGTTGGCCGACCAGGACCTACACCGGGTTTCCTGGCGCAGCGCCCAGCCCCCTGCCGAGCGGCCGGGTGAAAGGAGAAGCGCCGAGATGAAGAAGCTGTACGGCAAGGACGCTGCCAAGATCCAGGGCATGGAGGCGGCCATGCAGCTCACCTTTGACCGCAACTGTGACCGCAAGCAGCCCAAGTACTGGCCCGTTATACCATTAAACCTTTAGCAGGGACGCAAGCTGCAGTCTCTTAACCTCTCTCTTCAGGAGGTAAAGGAGAAATCCAGCACTTTCAACCTAATCTTCATCTCCTGTGTCTGTAGCGTACGTTAGGTTCCTGTAATCAGAACACATCACCAGTAACATGCTTAGAATAGAAGTCAGTGACCGGCTACTTCATTGCCCGGCCTTTATTGACCTGCGCATGCTTACAGTAGAAGCCAGTGGGCAGTTAGTGTTTTTAATTCTGCAGTTAGTGTTTTCAGTTTGACCTGCACATGCTTACAGGCTTCTACTATAAGCATGTGCAGGTTGGTACAGGCCGGGCAATGAAGTAGCTAGTCACTGCTGTTGGGAGTGGTTGGGAATGACTGTCCATGTTATTAAGTCAACAGAGCACATTAGACAGGTTAAACAGTGCTGGAGTGTTCTTTTAACTTCCAGTAGTATTGGCAAGAACCTGGCGATACAATATGTATCGTGATACAGCGGTCACGATACAATATATCACTATATACTGCGATACTGCAAGCAAAGTGATGAATTGTGATTTTTCAAATCCTACTATTAAAACATACCACTGTATGAACAGGTTTATCAATACTTACAACAGCACTGCACCCTTGTGCTACTTGTTAATGTTGGAGTGGAGCTGAAAATGGATTACAACACTGCCATCTAGTGGTCAGAGGTTTAAACAAAACACACAACGATTCACTGTCTGCCAGGAATCTGTGTTTTTGATAATTGATACAGTATCACTAAACATATCCCGATATTCCATATCTCGATATTTTCTTACCTCCCCTACTGCTAAGTGGCTAGTTAACATGTATGGATTCACTATGCTGAAGCTGTAGTCCGCTCGTCTCAGGAAGCACTGTAAGCATAAATATTACAAGTAGATGTGTTACTATGTCCCCTTTCTAGTTATATTTTATTTAAGCAAATACCAGCTTGATGAGGTATGTGTCTAAATATAGCAAGATGATAAAGAAATACTATAAAATAGAGCGAGATTCACTTCAACTGCAGCTGTTGCATTTGAACAGTTACCAAGAGCAACAATGTGCTTGTACTCAGGGAAAGAACACAAGACCTGTTGGTTTTAAGCACAGCTTTGGAAACGACAGTGTTAATTTCATCATCTGCCTGTGGGCTTCCATTATTCCAGTACTGTGGGTGGTAATCAGCCCTATGGCACAGATGCAGACGGCGGAGATTACGTCAAACAATGCTGACGTATTCCTTTAATACTGTTTTTTACTGTTGCTGTTGTGCTTCCATTCGAAATCACATGCCCTGCCTGTGTAAGTAGTGTAGCTCACGGACCATGCAGTTCTAGCCAACATGTCATTTATGACCTCTCTATTAAGAAGATGGTCTGTTAATCCTCCTCCTTTTCACTGACCCCGTCTGTCTTGCTACCTTTTCTAATTTCACACTTTCACTGTTCCTCACTCTGAAAATGTTCCCTCCTTCAAGTCCATGAATGATGCAGATGCCGCATGCATTGCAGCACAACTCTTTTTCACGGCACCCATTCTCACTAACTAGGTCAGTGCCTCCCCCACATTTTCAGCCCAGCGCGGTTCGTCTGCATCCTCTGTCCTCCGCAGTTCCTCTGCTGTGAAGAGAGTTTGGAATGCGCTGCACTTTCTGGTGAAGTTTCTGTGTGAAAAGCGTTCTTTTCATTTTTGTGTGTTTGGATGGTTTTTGGATGTGTTTTCAAAATAAAAAGGTTAAAATTAAAAAGTGTTTTGCAAACGTGCTTGAAAAAATGGATTTGGTGTTTTGGTGTATTCTCTCTATCCTATTTATTACATGGGATTTTTTGGGGCATTGACATAGGGAAGCATGTGGTTTCTTACAGAACCGTTGAAAATTTCTTCATAGTTCAGTCATTGCGATGTAAACAAAGCCTGTAATGTCTAAAATGCAAATATAGCTATTTTATTATTATCCAAAACCACCAGTGGACCAATGTCCTCTTGTTTTCTTTTTTTGATGTGTACCCCTCCACCATGAATCGTCTTTAAAAGATACATTTCAGTGCAAAACCTTTTATTAATATGGTGTAAATCAATGTCTGAGCCAGCTGGCATTGTATTTATAGGCAATTCATATAACAGTGTTGTCATGGAGCTTTTAGGGTCATTAAATGTTTTGTGTGTACAATTCTGGCAGCAGATCAGAGCATTTCACACCAAACCACTCTTGACAGTTTACATTTTAATGATTTGATTATGTAGACCATGTAAATAGATGGTTAATGTGTAGTTATTTAAGGAACTTGTACATGAGACCCTAGAATAGCTTCCACATGATATAAATTGTCTACAACAATCAAACAAGAAGGTCCTATTCCTATTCTGGTAAACAAAGTCACTCACGGTGCTTTGACCTGAAGTGAACAGTTTTGGAGAATCGTGGGAATCATATATAGAGGTGGTGACAGGACGTGAGCGATGCCTCTCAGGCCTTGTTTAAACAGGCAGCTAAAACCTAATTTATTAGAACATCCAATTGAAGCAGGACGATCAGAGTACCAGCACATTAAACCAAGTTTCTAGATTTGTTATTCAAGCCTTTTGAGTTCATATTGTTAGAATGTGCTTAAACTCAAATGAGAATATTCACATAGAACATTCACAAGGACTCGTTCAACAAACAAACTTTTTTTTTTTTAACTTTTTATGTTGTATGTCGTTAATAGTGACTGCTTCGTTAAAAGATTAGAACATTCAGCCTGTTTCTGAATGTTACTGATGCTGCCCACAGTTTGTTAGTAGTCTGTTGACCAGGTCAACTATCCTCATGTCACTGCCTTTACACGCTGACTGAACGTGTATGTAAAGGAAGAACTGTGTTCTTCAGACAGAACATTGATCTCATTGGGATTTATGCAACATTTGGTTCCAACCACACAACCTTTTATTGATTTTCTAAGTGAATAGGTTTATAAAACATACAAGGAACTTAAAAATGGCTTTAAATTTCGTGTACAGTTCCATTTTATTCCATTTGTTTTCTTTCAGTAAGTCAAATTCAGAAAATAAACAGTGTGAAGTGTGTTCTCTGTAGAGGAGGAATACTTATTTTCACATAGGCGTGCCAAAACTTTTGTATGTGACTGTACACACAAACTAGAATAGTCCATTAAAAGAGTAATATGTATGATGATGTAACCTTTATTCTATAAACAGCATGAATCTTTTGATGCGTGTGGTCATTCAGTAAATGTCCAAAAGTTTATAGACACCTACTCATCTAGGATTTCTACTGAAATGCAGGGTAGCATAGGAGCTTTCCCTCTTTTGGGAATAGGGTGTTTGTACTCTAATACCCCCATTGCTACAGTAACAGCCTCTACTGTTGTGAAAATCTGTGTAAGACATTGCTTGATTGCATTCAGCCACAAGAGCATTAGTGAGGTCAGGTACTGATGTTGGATGATTAGTTCTGGATCACTCCAGCTCATCCCAAATGTATCCCAAGTTCCATCACTCCAGAGAACACATTTCCACTCCAGTTCCATTAACAATACTTGTCTGTGGAGATAAAGACAATTACACCTTTAATTAGCGGAGGCCACAAACCATTTGGGCAAAAAACATTTGGACGTGTGCAAACACTGCAATCGGACTTTACAACTGGAGACCACTAGAAACCTCAAGCCACTCTCTCGCTGGAGGGGCGACACTGCATCTTGTGCTGTCTTGCTGGAATATCAAATCATTATTTTATAGGTTTTCCGCTTTGAACAGTGAACAGAAAGGATCCCATCAAACAGTTGCTCAACTCAAATCAAATCTGAAGTGTAGGCGCGTAGAAGTTTCACCGTTGGCTTCCATAGGCAGCAGCTCTTGGCTCTTCTTGGCCCTTCAGTGTGTTTGCCCACTTGGGGGAACCTTTGGCATTGTGCCAAACGGCCCAAGCTTGAATAGAGTTCCCAGCCTGCCCGGATTCTGGTTGTCATGGCTACTTTTCTCCGAGCATCCGGCAATTTATATTCCTTCGCTCTTCTCCAAGCAGTCATTCTTACCCTGTACAATTTCAGTACTCAAGTTTGCACTGGTCAAAGCTGGGTAGGTTATGTTTGGCTTTTAAACGTGATGTTTGATTTGTCTGGTTTGTTTCAGGCTTCTACTGAAGCCTCTACTGAAGTTTCTGCTCCAATTTCTCCTTCGTTTTTGTTAACGGTTGCCAGGGTAATCCATCAAACATTTGCAAAAATATGTATTTATGCATTAAAATGAGCAGACAAATAGACACAGTGGCTGTTTTATATACTGAAGCTACTGTTGACTTTCACATAGACTGATAAGAAGTACATTTGAAATCTGTTGCATGTCCCATTCATTTCAGTCTACCGTTCATTTGAATTCACATTAGAGCCTTAGTGGATTTTGGACATGAGCATAATGAGTTAATCAGAATCATCCGCCAGGTTTAATGTGCTAATGTTGATAGGAATTCAACTAATTGAAATTTTAACCTCTAAATTTATGGTGGTAGCCCATATATATGGTAGTTACTTTCAGGATTGGTTCCCAGTCTAATAAATGAATAATGAGCCTGTTCTTGAAAGGGTTAAAGCTGAATACCACTTCAAAATGACCCCAACATCCAATAACAACCCCCTCTACCAACCCTTTGTGCAGACTTTGGATAAAGGGGCCCCGTGTGGGTCCCCCAAGCAGTGACGTCATCGAAGTGACCCGAAATGGGACAGTGGGTACACACACACACTTTTGTTTAGTTTCGCAGGACTGGCTTGCCCCCCTTTCCGTTTGCTTGACTAAAGCACCGGCTGCCCAGACTCCGCAATACTCAATAAAATGGGTAAGTTTTTTCATATTTGCAGATCCAGAGTTCCTTCCTTCCAAAACTTTTTAATGAAACGGCTTCCCATAAGCCCAGGATTTATGAAGAGGAAAAATGGAATTACAGTGAACTGTGTTTGTAGATTTTGGCTCCTCGTCTGCATTACTGAGGTTTGCTCCTGTAGACTACGTTCCTTCCACTGAAGTGTTTTGATTGGGCTGGATAATTCGACAAAATCGTTTGATAGGATTGAAGGTCAATGTAAATGGATTGCCTGTTGTGTAGCACGCTAGCCAAGCTCCTTTCCCACAGGACTATAACAGTATCAGTTTTATATATATGTATGTATATGTACATTTTCCAGTGCCAGATTAATATCTCACACTTTTATCTTTGTAAAAGTGAGTTTTTGTTTGTTTTTGTTTGTTTTTGTTTTTGTAAAAGTCATATGTCCCACTGTCTGCATTGGAAAAGCTGTGATAGTTAAGCTAATTCATGCAATTTTCCTATTACTCCAAGTGTAGACCACCAGCTATTAACTTGGGCATCAGGCTGGCATAAGGTGGGCTTTTCTTTTAGCAGAGGATTACAGTTTTGGAACTGTTGCATTAATGCGTTATCCACGTCATTAGACAACGAAGATAAGTGTGTGGTTTGTGTGTATTTTTATGTGCACCAGCCTTAAATGTGCTATAGCTGCCAGGACAACTTCCTGCAAACTGTATACTTAAATCATCACTTGAGGAATTTACGGATGCTGCTGCACCCTTTCTCGCTTTGCATGGTTGTAGCTGACGTTCCTTTAGTCGTGTTAAAGAACGTCCAATCCAAACCCTTGCACAATAATCATGTGGGCCAAGCTTCCAGATTTAGGATCCTGCACTAATTGGATTATAGCCTGCAATCTCAACTGAGATCTTCGTCTACTCAAATGTTAAGACGGGTGTGTTATGATAGGGGGGTGTTACCTAAGTTGGATTTGGCCTATGGGCTCGTTTTCCTTTATCACGATAGCTATCTTGAGCTTACTAATCATGAGCCACAATAAAGCCCAAAAAGCTTCATTCATGGTTTGTAATGCAAAGACAATTGACAGTGTTTGCATTTTCATTGGCTTTCTTATAGCTTGGGTGCATGAATCAATTGTATTGCTGCATGAAATATGTTGAGGTACCTGGCCAAGCACTATACAGCACTACACAGCACTATATAGCAGTACTTGCAGTGTTAAATGAATAGTTTCTTACCCAAAGTTGAGTTTGAGTGTTTTGTCTAAAATTGCTGTTTAAGTTTTGTGTTTCTGAAGCTATGTGGCTAACAAACAATGTAAATTTTCATTGATTGTTAGCCACATAGCTCCAGAAACACAATACTAAAGTACAAGTATACAACTAGGATACCTAAAATAGATATCCTAGTTGTGGATCCTGACCGTGTATTATATTCTATTATGTATAAAATTGGACAAACATATTACGTAGTAATATTAATGTAATATTAAGTAATATTACTAATATTAATGACCGTAGCAGATATTTTGAAGCCTGAATTTTGTACAGATGATGCTAATTGGTGGGGTAAAATCTTCCATTGTTACATACTTTAGCCTTTTAACAAAAGCAAAACTGATTGAAAAGTTTAAATGTCATTACTAATTTTGTGTAGACTGCCAGTGTTGTACTTACTGACCTACAGTAAGTAATTTACAGCCTACATTTAAAAGAGTTGGACAAAGGACCTCAAATACCACTGATGGCAAAGCTGGTGGTCCACTGGCATTTTGCTCTGGGTTTTCTAGGCAGTCCACAGTTGGTTAGGCAGAGTTTCATTGGTAGTTTTCCATGCACAAATTATCTAAATTGTCTTTGATGTCTTTGTCTCAAATATTCTTTGTAAATAATTTTGAGTTTTAGCAACATTTAAACTAAATCATTTTATATCAGGGCTAGCGATTTTTCTCTCAGATGTTTGTAACATTTATCTTAGTTTATTTTACATTTCACATTTTAACTTATATGAAGGACAGTAATCTAGGTGCTAGTCAGTTGTTCTCAAGCCGGCAGGTGTGTGTGCTATCTGGGAAAATTTCTGGTTAAAAACATGTCATGAATCTCACCTAACCTTTGTTAGGACTTTTCTCAAGAGCTAATTTTGGGTCAATGAGGCCTGAGATTCCTTTCCCATCAGTGTCAGCAGTTTTTCTTAATCTGGTTGGCATTTGTAGGCCTTGACCTTATCATAAATGTTCAAAGTAATGCTTTCAATGTTTTAAACGTTGTGTTTTTGTCGACTTTTAATAAGAAAGAAGCTTTCATGAACATACAACCACTGTTTGCTACTTTGGAAACTTTGCTTCATGACTCAGCTTCTGGTTCAACAAAATGCATAGCACGTTATGAAAATAACCCTTCGATTAAAGCTCATGCTGAAAATCTTCAGGCCTAAAGAAAGTTTAAACACTTGAATGTTCAAACTTGAGTGCTGAAACACAAGGTGATGGAATGTGTGGAGTTTAGCAGTTTCCCATGATTGAGTCAATTGGTCCTTTGGCTTTGCAGCATTTGCAGAAAGATCCTGCAAATAGGAGGATGTTCTTTGCAAACAGATCAAGAAAACATGGCCATGATTTTGAAAAGCTGGGTTTCCCCAAACTTTTGCCAGTTTTAGTGGCAATGAGAGACCAGCCACTTTCCATTTTGCTCATTTACCACCTCTAGCAGCGTCAGTTACTTAGCAACGGCCAGCCCACCTGCCCCCACCTAATCTTCCCTCACACACTGCCTTCACCTTGCCTCGCTCTCTGGCATTAAACGCATACTGAATCATGATGGCCTGAAAGAATGCGGCCATGTTTTTGAATGTTATCTTCTATGCACTGGCAGCCAAAATACCCAGCGTTACCACAGCAACTCCTGAAACATTCAAATGATGCGGTGCTGTAAAGCAGAAGCCTCATGCAGTTTTTTAGACCTGCTAGGCTGTGGACAGTGACCACTAGGGGGTTTGGAGAAACGCTGATGCATATGGTGGCACAGTTCCTAGTCATTCATATACGCCACTGTTGCTACTGGTTCAGTTTTAGAGCGTTAAATCTTTTGGACAGTACCGTGCTGGCACAAAATGCAGTTGTAATCTCATTAGACCTGATTACTGTGAATATGCACTGTGTGCAGGGACCAATATGTGGGGGATGATAAGAAATGTCACTACTGATGGTCTTCTGGCTCACAGTTATTATTTCAGGTGGACAATCAGTTTGGTCTGGCATTTTTTCCACACTATGTAATTTAGGCTATTGATGTTCTGTTGCTTAGATTACTGGCCTTTTACCCTCTTCTGAGAACACCTCTTTCAAAAGGTTTAAATTCTGTGATTGTGGTTGATTAATCAAGGCAAGCTTATTCTATAGTACATAGGATCCCAGTAACCACAGTATCACAGTAAACACTAAACTCCCTCTTTTTACTGCTTTCCTAGTAGTTTCTTGGTTGTCTTGTTTGGTTTTGTATTTAACATTTTGCCTTGTAAATACCTTTAACATGCATCATTACAAATTTACAGGTGGCCAATATGATTTTTCTTTTTTTACTTGAACATCACCCAACAGTTTAATCTTGTTGCATTACAATAGCATGTTTTCATGTTAATGCAAATGCTAAAAGACAACGAAAAATGAATGAAAAAAGAAATAAAAGATAAATTAAAAAAACAGTTTAAAAAGAGTTATAGAAAAATGCCAAACTGTGGGAAAGAGCTGTGGAAAAATAGTTTTCAAAAAAAGGATGACACACCAAGCTGTAGGACACAAGTTTCTGTTCCCCCAGATCTTAAGGTGTGGACCATTTAAACTGGGGACTTTCCAATTTCCAAATTCCCAGTAGGAAGTTTCAATTGGAATGCCTTCAATTGGATTTCCTACTCAGGAACTTGCAGGACTCACCAACCCTGGCCTTAAAATCCAAGATGGCTGCCCTGTGGATACTATTCTGTTTATTAGAACTCATGTTTATGTGAGTGTATTTAGTTGTATACACAGTACTGTATAACTTTCATCTGTGGATGTGTTGCTACCATGGAATATGCTTTGGAATAAAGTCTGTTTGCTCACTAGTCAGGTTAGCCATCAACTTGTATTGCATTACAAGCATAACAAACGTTTTCTTGCACTAATACTGCTTGGCATACAGCATATACACAGCGTCCTTATGCTTACGCAAACATTTCACACACTAACATATACTCTGCACAAGTGACCAGCTTTTATAGCGCAATGACAATTCTCTTATCAACTGTCACGTGTGACCAGTCACTAGAAACGATTGTCTCTATAGATGGTTCAATCATGGTGCACAGCTCTCTGAAGCCAGATGAGTGGCTGTCAAGATAATTCTACCCAGTTGCTTGTTTTTATTTAGGGCCTACTCGTGGTGGCCTGCGTGATGGAAAGCGTCTTTGCAGGACTATTATGAATGCAAATGTGACCTGATTTGCATTTTTATCTTCCAGTATGGTAGCCTGGCTTTGGAGAGCCTAATTAGTTCTGTTTAAGAGGATTCAGAGCAGCAGGGTATGTAAACTGTAAAGTAGTAATCAGCGAATTGAGAGTTTGAGTGACAGGTTTTAAAGGCGGCACTGCTAGTGCATTGTGTCTGTGTGTCAAAATACACTGAAACATGTTGTGCATGGTAACATCAAATTAACAATATCATTAGTTTAATATTAGTTCAGTAATATCAGTTATGTATGTTGTCATTCTATGGTAATCTTGTTACATGCCAATCGTCATCTATTAACATGTTGCTGCTTGCTACCAAATTAGTCTCATGGTTTTGGTGTGAATCCAGAGAACCCAAAAATGAATTCAGAGATGGGAAAATCAAGTGCAAGTAGCAATTAGTTGGACTATTCTTCTAAAAAGAAGGATATTGGTGGGAAGAGACGTTTCTTTGGCATAAAAGAGCTGCAGTCCTGGCATTGAATGGTGTGGTCCATTTCTCTGTACACAGTGAGCTAACCTTTGTCCAACTGAGCTGTAAACTGTGGAGTTCTGTACATGTGCACTGAAGCATTCAGGGAACGCTTCGTTTGTTTGCTAATCGTTTTCTCTGGGCCGCTGTTTAAGTCTCAGGACTCATGTATATACGTTTTGTCTTTTGCTCTTACATGCGTTTCCGCTAGCAGTAATTTAAAACAGATGATGTTGTTTCTTAGTTTGAATGAGGTTGTGTGTGTGTTGTTTGTTTTGAAAGATGACACTTCTTGACAAGTCGTTCTGCTTTGAAATTTAGCGTGACATCAAAACTACTACCAAGGCAGCCAGGGGCCATATTACAGAAACTTCCTAGATCTAGCAAGGTTAAGATAAGATTCTTCACAAATTCGCAATCCAGAATCAAATCTTACCTTAATCAGGAAACATATGGTGAAACGTGCCTCCAGAAACGTTACCTAGGATTAGGATCACCCAGTTCACGAGGATAGGAGAGAAATATGGTAAGATGGTAACAGACATTAATTAGAAGATTGGGCAGATTTTTATAAGACATAGAGAAGACTGTCGTGGCCTGAAGGTTAGGGATCCGGTCTTTTGACCGGAAGGTAGCCGATTAGATCCCCGGGACCGGCAAGTCATGACTGTAGTGCCCTTGAGCAAAGCACCTAACCCCAACTGCTCCCCGGGCGCCGTGGATAAGGGCTGCCCACTGCTCCTGGCACGTGTGCTCACCACCCCTAGTGTGTATGTTCACTAGTGTGTGTATATGTGGGTGTTTCACTGCACGGATGGGTTAAATGCGGAGGTCAAATTCCGCTGTGTGTAAACACATGTATCTAATCATAGTTCTACGTTCTAATCTTAGTCCTACGTTCTACACTCTAAAGAACCCAGAGGAACAAGAAGAACTTAATTAGAAACAAATCCCCACAAATTTAGTTTCAGGTACACAAGAAATACAAGAGCAATGGTGGAGAATGAGTCTTCAGTGTCTGTAAACGTACTGAATTGCACATTTAGGGAACAAAGCACAGCTCTCACAAGTGAAACCAATATTTGGCAATATAAATAAATATGACACCGTAATGCCAGTTATAGTAAACTTGCTATGCCGCTTTCCAAACTTGGCTACAAACATAAAAAATAGAAAGAAAAGAATAATATGCCACTGCGGTTGTCAAGTTAGAACAGTATTAAATCAGTTTCTGTGATGGTGCTGTTCTATAATAGTGAGTTAAAGATTTTAGATTTTAGAGGGCTCTGTCGTAGAGCCCCTGATGCAGATTTGTCTGTCTTGTTTGATTGACAGTTTTCTTTTCAGCCACAAAGAACAGGATTCAATAGCGTAGCTGCAAGAAGATGCTCGTTCCTGTAATCTTTGCCGATAGATGTTTTGAAGCGATGTCCATCAGCGACTACAGGGCTGGAATATTTAAGAGTGCAGACACGCCCACTCGTCTGATGTCATGATGAGCTCTCCAGCCCCAGCAAATCTGGGCCAAAGGATTATAGGCTAACGGGGAGGGATTTAAACCTGACAACAAAGATAATTTCGAGAGAGGGCACAGGGGAGTCAGAAAAGAGAAAGAGTCACGGCCTTTCTGGCTTTTCGTGGCACTGTTAGATAGATTGCACCTTGTTGCGGAAATGTGAGGTCAGTCATGCCTGTTGACCCCGTCCTGTGTAGCTGTATCTGTGCGTGAGCGTGTGAAGAACAGAAGCTTTTCTGTCAGGTGCAGTGAAGGACAGCTGAATCTTTCCCATTTTAAATTTTGTGCTGCTGATGGGAACTTCATGGGACGTAGTAAACCAAACTCTGTCTTTTTAACAGCATTAGAATGTGTTACTGAAAGAATAAAGTTTATAACAATAGCCATGTTTACATGCATCCTGATAATAATCCATTAGTAATCAGAATAGAATTGTCGCTGTCCAAAGAAAAACAAGCATCTCCGAAATGAGAACTTTACAGCAGAGGACAAACTCTTTCCTTTCAAGTTACTGGAGTTGGAGCACTTGTATTGACCCTATCATCATAAAATTTTGACTGTAGAATATAAACTATATGGACAACTAAAGATTGCCAAAATGGACATACGTAAACGATATGTAAGCAGTTCCACTGAAGAAGAGTTGTCTAAATGAGGCCATATGTGAATGTATAAGGTGGATAACCCTTATAGAAGAATAATGGGCATATTATTATGCCTTTTACATTCCCAATTAGAATTACATTACCAATGGGAAAGTTTAAGTACTTTTTGAGCACGTGTATCTGTGTCCTAGTTGAAGTTCTTAATGCTTAATGGGAGCCAAAAACTTTATATTTAAAAGTTTCAAAAGATGGACGGCCATAACGTAGTGGAAATGAATAACAATAACACATAAACTAAAGAGCAAAAGTGAAAACAGATGGAAGTTTCTCAAATCTGTGAGTTGCAAGCTAAAACAAAGTGCTTCTACTCGGACTGGACTCGTGATGCTTATTGTCATGGTAAGTGGTACATGGTCATTTTGGATCTGATTACTTGTAGCGTGCTTGTAAACTGAGATTTTTCTCAGGTTCTTGAATTGAAGGTGCGTATAAGCACCTCAGTCTTGGTCTATAATGGGAATGAACTCATTCGGATTGGTGAAAATCTTTGTGTGTACATGTACCCAGTAAGTGGCACTTCCACTTATCGCTGCGATTCAGATGTAAATTACTCACTTCAGAAAATAAAAATGCTGAAAACTAGAGGTTTAAAAGGGGGTTCAAGAACCTTCACATGATGTAAAGGTTCTATATCAATTAAAACTTTTTCCTGCGCTCATACGTCCCAGCCAAAAGAGCTTTAGCAACCTTTATTTGAAGTGTGGGAATGGATGATGTATAGTTTGTGTAGACAAATGTTGTTTGGTCTCTCGTCCTCCTCAAATAATACTCAGATTTTTACTAATGGGCCAAAAAATGGGTGGATTCATTGCGGCACAAAATGGTGCTTGTGGGAGCCACTGATTGGGGTGTTTGGGGATAAGGGGAGTTTGGCCCCCTGGCGTGTTGCCCATGTTCTAGTTCACTCATCCTTTCTTTGTGTGTTTGTCACCCCCTGTTCGCTCCAGGCTTGGGCCCCCCCTTCCAAATGATGCGGCTTACTAAACAAAAACAAAAGCGTCTGAGGAATCCCATGAGCAGCTGATGTGTGTGTGTGTGTGTGTGTGTGTGACAGTGAGGGTACGAGTAAGAGTAAAAGGAAAGTGTATTGAACTAAACTCAGGGAAAGCAGCTTTGTTTACTAGTTTCCAACCACAGAGGACACTACTTTTAAGCATCTTTAAAACAAAAAGAAAAATCCCAGGCAATAAAGAATAACATCTTCATGTCATAGCATTAAAGGCGACCTGTTGTGTACTTTATTAATGTGTGTGTGTATATATAATAGATTATCTTGTATATTACTATTTAATAGATTAACATGCTTCAATTTATTTTCTTCATACTGTACATCTCTATTCACCCTCTGCTGTTAGAGCATTCATGAAAGTTGTGTTAGAGCTGCTGTGTCTTTAAGCCCAGCCTCCTACTGAGCCCAGTGAGCTCTGATTGGTCAGCTCACCCACTCTGTTCTCACTGCTCAACCTCCAAAGCAGTTGAATGCCTACAAACGGTCAATAAGGATTGTGTTACGTGATGATGTTTGCAGAGCATTTACATGCAGATAAAGCTACACAAAAGGACAAGGAACAACTAGAGCAGCAAAATACGTCCTCTTTAATATCTCACATTTGTACATCAGTCCAAGCACGTGTATGCAAAGGTTTGAACACCCCATGTTTTGTTGAAGAGAGAACACATTTAAAAAAAAATTCTGCTAATTTTATGCCACTGTTTATTTAAGATAGACAAGAAATTAAAGTGATCTTATTTGTCTTAACTTTTTCCACATTTTATTTCCACTGTGTTAAATTGAGCAAATATACAGTTATTGTGATTTAAAATGTGCAGAAGCTTGTTGACTGCAAATTACATCAACTGATTGTCAATTAACAAAACGTTTGGTCTGATTGTTTTGGATCCTCTGGGTGTTTTTGCATTGTTTTGGCTTCCACATGCAGTTAAAGTAGCATTCTGATTTTTTTTACACAAATTTTACACTGATTTCAGTTTCATCCTGGAACAAAGACATTGGTGAACATTGGTGAACTCTGATGGACAACTTCTTTGACTGTGTTGACCATATTATAACACTGAAGGTCCAAAATGTAGATTAAGAAGGCTATTTATGGTTGCTGAGCTAAGTAGCTTTAAGAAACTGTTTTGGATAGTTTCCCCATTCTCACCACAATATCATTAACTACAGACGCTAAGTTGCTGCTAAATTGGCTCTGGCACCAAATTGTGCTTTGCCACATTTTTTTCTAATTCCACCTTTTTTCCACACTTAATTTACAATCAGATATAATCCGCTAATGGTGTGAACAGTCTAGTGAGACTGCAGTTTAAAACTGTTTGCTAATGTAAATGTACTCTGACTGGGAATGCACCCATATGGAAATTGTGGGCTGATGCTGATATACAATAACTTTCATGTGCATATCAGATGATGTCGGTCCCCATGCCAACACAAAACATCTATAAGATGCAGACAATTAATCATTTATCTGTAGAAAAAATAACAAAATGCAAACAATTGATCTAAATTTCCTGCTGTTTTTCTCGTGTATTGGTGTATAACTCTGGTACTGTTCTTTTTATCTTAGACCTGACAATATTACTGTTCATCCCTCAGGCTTGGGCTTTATTGAGACTCACCTCGTGTCACTAGGCCTGAGCTAGCAATGGACTTTAGTTACTGTGTCCCAGAGGACACCCAAATCCGGCTGTTGAAAACTGGGTAGTGGGATTACATAAATCCAATAGCAGATAGAGCTCCTGTTGAGGCGCCGCCACAGTGATGGAGTGACTGAAAGCTGAGGTTGGGGTGGAGCTATGTGGGGGTGGGGCACAAGAGGGCATGTGTTGTCCTATGTGGGTCAGTGTGACAGACTGTTGCCTGTTTATTCCCTGAATTGTCAAAACAAAGGGTCCGCCCGGAGTTCAGGCTTTTACCACAGCCTGCATCTCTGATGCAGTTTCATGTCTGCTAATCAATCGAAGGAAATGCAGTGAATAAGGAGCTCCAGAATTTGCATGTCTCCGGATGTCCCTGGTGGGCATGTGTGGTTTATTGATAGCGGGCAGTTTACTGATGTTCAATACGACTAACACAGGAGTTAATTTGTTGCAGGATTTTTCTCAGAATGCCACTACATGTAGTTTTGTGAACTGAGCTTGTCTGTGTGAGCTTACATGACAGGATATAACCATAGTAACCCCTACTGACCACAAAATAGTTCAAAGCCAAGTTCACAGGGCAGCACTGGTGTCACTGCATTTACACACAGTGGTCCCCGCAACAACGACCCCCCATGACCTGTCTAGTATAACATTCCCATTGGCAAAAGGGTTTAAGAGTTCCAACCCATTACACAGACTGTGTATGACAGTTAATGGCTAATAAATGAAGCACTGAGTGACATGTTGACCTCTTAATGTGAATCCAGTTCTTAACAAGCATTAACACAGTGGTTCACAACTCAGGATGTCTCACCCTTATTTAACCGTCTGTTGTTTTGCCTCCAATCTGCTATTTATAGCAAAATTTTGTGAAGAGCTCAATAATTACTTGAAAAATTAATTCCATTCAAAGTTAAGAGTGTTTTTTTTCTTCTCCTGTAACGCTACAATTAGTTACCAGCAAAATGTACGTTTACATAAATACATATCTGTAGAATATAACCAATTAACAAGTACAACCTGGCCATGAGCTTCAAGACTGTAAGCAGATAGAGATTAGGTTGACAAGCACTTTATTAATCTCTTTTTACTTATAAAGCTAATGGGTTTGATTTTTACAGTTATATGCTAAAGCTTAAACAACACTGTCAAATTTCATCTGAAAATAAGTTTCCATTAAAGTTTTCTATAAGGAATAAACTCAAAAATATTTTTTATTTAATATTTATTAGTTTAACATATTGGGGGAAAAAAACACACAACATAAAGTACATTTTGTTCTTTATTTACATTTTCAGTATGTTGAAATCAGCTCTTTTTCTATAAAAATGTATCTCCATTTTTGGCCATTCTTTGCATCACTTAATCGTTTAAAAGCCAGGATGAGTATCTCTACAGAAATGTTTAAAAACACTTTATATGAGCTCAGATAGAAAGTAAAGAGTGTTTTAACCTCTCCTATCAAGTTACTATTTTGGAGATATTTGTTTTTCTTTAAATAGCAACAATTTTAACTGTGCATTACAATGTGTAGAAGTTTGTTTGTGGTAGAGAACGTGTTAGTCTTTTTTCAGATCAACAAAACATGACCATATGCCCAGGCCTTTGCATACAACTTAGCTAAAGGGTGGATGTGAGAAGTGTTTGATTAGGGACAACAATGACTAGAATCAGAATCAGAATCAGACTTTATTGGCCGAGTATGCTCACACGTACAAGTAATTTGTTTTTGGTTAGAGTAGCTCACAGTGCACGATAACTCACATTACAGAAGTAACAAACACACCCAACCTACACACACACACACACACACACACACACACACACACACACACCTGTAAACTTAACATGTGCAGGGTTGTATAATTAAAGTAAAGTGCTGAGTGCAGCAGTAAAGAACAGTGCAGACTGAATTAAATAGATATAAATATGGAGAACAGAAGAGTCACTGGTAGTACAGATGAGATGGTAGTACAGAGTATTCTGAGACTATCAGATAAATAACAGTGCAGTACAGAGAAACAGAATTCATTTAAATTCTGTTAGACTGCGAACACATCTGGATGAGACCCTTGCTGGGTTGAGCAGTGTGCAGATTTAGCAGTGGCATTACTCATTTTCTGTTCCTCTATAAAGCTTACTTCTTCTTGCGACTTCGAATACAAGTTGTCCAAACAGCGCATCGAGTCCAGCTCCAAGTTTCCATTAAAAGGAACCCAGTGAATGCAAACATTAGACACTTTTACCATTAGCACTATTATTCACCACCACAGTTACCACTGTTGAACTCGTAAGTTCTTGAAGCTCTCAAACATGACTTGCCAGTTGAGTCCTTTAAATGTGGCAGTGCTGAGAACTGACGGTGGACTTTAACAGCTTTTCTGTTGTTCTTTATAGGGACTTCAAAAGAGGACCTTGCTGTGCTCTGTATCCCGTTTTTTTCCACATTAACTCAGTTTGGAGCACATGAAAGAGGCATAATGGCCTCGTTACTGGGGGAGATGTGTCCGTTGTGTCTGTCTGTTCCACATTAACCAAACAGAGCCATCAGTACGTCTGAAAACCCAGCCTGTTTGCTTTCTCAACAAACACCCAGACTTTGGGACTGTATCGTTTAGAGAACAGACATGTTTATTAGGAAAGTACTGCTTTGTTAGTTATATGAATCAGCTGTTTGTCCTGGCACAGATTTCCAAAGCTTTTTTGAAACTCTATGTCAGTCGGTAGCAGAATGTAGGTGAAACTGTGTGTGAGTGACAGAGCTAGAGAGTTGGCCTTTTCCCTGGAGGCCCCCTTTTTTAAAGGCAACTACTTAAGGCATTATTAAAAAATCATATGTTAGCTATATATAGCTTATGATGCAGACTGTGAGCATTTACTCTTTCTGCATGCATGTACACTCACAGTGACCTGACATCCACTAGTCACAACAACGAGCTGAACAAACCTGTTCTAAAAGACATGTAGGTAGTTGCACTAGCGTGATAACCCTGTCTGCGGTTAATCTTTTAATTGAATTACTGCCTTTGCTTCTACGATTCATCCTGAACCACAACATAATATCATATCTGGAAAATAAATAACTGCATATGCAATTTCAATCATGAATAACTCGACAATAAATGATTTTATCCCAATCTGATAGAACTTATTCATGTGACTTATTCCACACGTGCTGAGGTTTATATATGATATAATGCCTGCACCAGTTCACATATAGCTTTGACAGGGCACTTAGAGCTATTTATAGAGCATCCTCAGTAGGGCCAAGCGAACCCATTACGAAGTTCAATAGCTGATTATCAGTTGATTTACCAGCTGCTGACTCTGTTGTTTTAAATGACTACTAGGCCCTGGGGGGCCATAGACTCCTCCTCCATTCAACACCATTAGCCTCCTTTATTGTCTGCCATTTTGCAAGCATTATGAGGGTGAGGCATGTTAAGTTCAGCTCATCCCTATTTAGTTTGTACGAGTTCGCTGTTGAGTAATCGATTGCAGCCAGGGCGGAGACCTCAGCTTGATCATCTGTCGATGGCCACAGTTCACAATATAGGCTAGGCCAGCATAATATGGAGAAAATACTACAATTGGGATGGTATTGCTATTACAGATGGTGTGATGACACATTTTCTTCTCTGATATCAACATTGAAACCTTAAGCATTGGACAATACTGAAACCCAGTCGAATAAAACTTACTAACTATCAAATAAGTAGCTTTTAATTTAAGCATTTCACTTAATTACACAATTTATACTCCAAACAAATACGGTGCCACATATCACAAGTTGCTGTATCCGTCCGTATTGTAAGTAACACGGAAATGCTCAGTAGTTTCTCCTTTCTCCTCAGTCCTTACCATTTAAAAAGAAAAGCTGCAAGTTTAACATCAAACTTCATCCCTTTACTTGCCAGGTTGTCGAGAGCATATTCAGATGTGAAAAGCAGCACCAATGTTAACTCTTGCTTTGTTCCTATTTACATTACTGTGTTTGTTTGCTGCTGAATGTGGTTTCTTGCTGAAAGCAGGCGTTGGCAGTTGCTTCAACCATCATGCCATTTACATTTCCTATCATTGGCTACCTGTCTTTAAATGTTCTATCTGGGAGAAGCACCTTTAGTAGTATTGGTATGAAACTAGAATAGCCATCAGCACAGTGCTACTTCTTTATCCTCTCATATTGGACTGATTCGACTTAACACTATAGTGACTCACTATTGCCTCTTGAGGTACAAAGTGGTATTACAAGACAGCAGCAGCCAGGATTAGCTGGTTAGCATGCAAACTTCAGTAGAAATCTCTGGAACATGGCACATGGATGTATTTGACATACCAAAAGATTTCACATAATCTTACAAATTGCTCCTTTAAGATCTAAAAGTAGGCAGCCATGTTTAAACTACTTAGATTAGACCACCCCAAAAAAGACAGCTAACACAATCACAATATTCTGTTGTGCTGTTTAAAGATAGATTTGTTACAGGATTGTAACAAAAAGCATGTTATGTATTTTTTAAAATCGACCCAATACTGATATGTAATGTCTAATTTT
This sequence comes from Megaleporinus macrocephalus, assembly GCA_021613375.1. Lineage (NCBI taxonomy): Eukaryota > Metazoa > Chordata > Actinopteri > Characiformes > Anostomidae > Megaleporinus > Megaleporinus macrocephalus. The sequence goes on from CM038722.1 coordinate 17,316,038, forward strand.
TACTTATGATCATCATATAATTTTCACTGTACTGATAAGACATTGTGACATGGTTAAAGATTTGCATCACGTTGACCAAAGTAATTTACTTTTGTTGGATTACATCCTAATCCTAAAAAAACTATTATTTGACAATGTCCCAAAATGCCCTCTTCATACAGTGAAAAATGTGATTGGTTAGAGGGTTTATTTGCATATTGTAGCCTCCTATAATATGAGTGCTGTGGAAAATCATTATATTGATATTACTAAGACTGGTTTTGCAATATTTATGTCAGGCCTTGATGTTGACTTCGTTAGAAAGCCAAAAAATTGGAAAATGTTTATTTTGGAGGGAAGGATTCGTAAGGAGAGTTTGGGCAGTCCCTGTTATTACAGTTACCTTAAAGTACCCCTCCACCACAGCTTTTCTTGAAGCAGGAGAAGCCCATTCCATGACCTGAGGAAGGATGTGTGCAAAGGCTTCTGCGTTTTGTAGTGAGAGCTTGGCAGGGGGTGGAAATCAGCTAATTGCCTCTACCACTCTCTCAGGATGTACTAACAAATGGAACAGATTTGCTACTTTCTTTTAGAAAACATGTGGTTGTTGCCTAGGGTCTGTGGTTTGGTGGTCAGCAAGCTTTTTTTTTATGTGTTCTGCAGTCACAAAACCTTGTATCTCTAAAGTGTTATGTTAATAAGAGAGAAAAAGAACACTCTTTACCTCACACAATTTTTTATTTATAATAATTTTGGCTGTTAATTATATTGTATCATTATATAATTATATTGTAATTATATGACAACAATATGTCTATTAGTGTGTTTGAAGGAAGAACGTGACCACATGTGTGTTCATGGGTGTGTGTGAGTGTACAAACTGCTGAGGCCTTTTTTTTAATGAGAACAGAAACTGTGCCAGGCACTGCTGTCCCTCAGTTACTGAACAAGGGCTTAATCTGCGATTGCGACCCACAAATTCAGAGATTATTGTGGTATTTCACTGCACAACCGTCCACTAGATCCTCAGCGGAGGCCTGCTTTGTCAGATCACTCGCAGGACATCTCATTTGCCCCTAGTTGTAGCCCCTCCTCCATCTCAAACAGAAAGGGCGGTGCCTTTGGTGCATCCGATTTGTCAAAACTGGTCTATACTAAGTGAAAAGCACAGGTGTCTGGTATCTGCATTATAGTACTACTCTATATTTGCTGTGATTTGGCGATATGAACGGGAATTATTATCACAGTATCTTCCATTTCCATAACAATGTTATTACATACCAAAAAATCTTACAACAAAGATTTTTGTAATAATAGATTAAGTTAAATTGTTTTGCAAAATTTCAATTTTTAGCAACTTTTTGGGCAATATAACATCATTATTAGTTATGTTTGTAAATCAGTTTTAAATGTGGGAGCAGTGGCTTTTGACTTGTTTTTCACTGAGGTGTGGTAGTGCATGCGAAGGACTGTCCATGGTTTTCCGCCTTCACCTGATAATAAAGCGGCAGATGATGGATGGATATATATATATATATATATATATATATATATATATATATATATATATATATATATATATATATATATATATATATAATACAGGTAATACAGGTAATGTTAGCTACTAGTTAGCTTCACTAACTACATAGTCTAACAACACAGCTTATTTACACAGAGGTTAATTTTATTTTCCTGACTGTGTGTATTTCATCATGTAGCTTTTGTGTGTCTCACTGTAAACAAGCCAATCAGAGAAGAGCTCATCTAAATATTCATGAGCCCCCAGCTTGTTTCATTCAGGGTAATTGGGCATGTAAAACTACATCTGGGCCTTTCTGCCTCCACCCCATACCTGCTGTGTGGACAACAGAGAACAATTTTAAAAGCTGAATAAATTTATTCTATGGCACAATTAAAGTGATCTAATTAATAAACATAGGCTTTAGCGGTCTAAACGGGCACACTAAGCTCTAATAGATACAGTGGTCATTCTTTTTAAACATGTCTCAATAACCCAGCACATGCAGCTGGTACTGTGTTTATAGATGTTGTGTAAATGAAAAGGTCTACAGTACAAGATGATTAAGATTTATGACTGTTTTTCTAAAAAAAGGGCTTAACTACAAAGCACTTCTCTCTCTACCCTGTGTCTGACCCAAGAATGGAATAACGATGCATTAGTGCTGACCTGAGATCAGTCCTGTTTGTCCCAAACATAAACTTGGCATTACAGTCTAATGGCTGGTAACGGATTCAGGGTCAGCGTTGTGTACAAGCAAGCACGGCCTGTCTCGGCCGCCTGAGCCCGGTGAAATATGGGCTCACGTACTCTGTCCGAGCCTATCAGGCACCTTAAATGGTAATGATGATGTTAAGAGATTCAGTGAGGCCTTTTTTTTGTCCTGGACAGTGGTGCTCAGATGTACGCCTGCGTAAGGCTTGATGCGTCTGAGGCAGCATAAGGCCACGTGCACGAGATTTAATACTATTTAAGAGGATTCCAGGCAGATGGCATCCTTTTGTTTGAGTGTGGCTTTTATTATTAGAGAACAGAGGTGCGCTGAAGTGGGGACAGATAGGCTGCCCTAGTTTGTTTTGCAAATGACACGTATCGCTGGAAACATTTGGATGACACTTTTAACTCTCACAAACGCATCTCTGAAGACTTTTTCGGCAGCAGTTTAGTCATGAAGATTCACTTCTAGTTTCCTTCCCCCTAGACTGTGTATACCTATCCTAAAGCCAGACGTCTCGTTCTGTACTTCCTCTCCTCCTGAAAGGAGAAAGGTCACTTTAATAGCTCTCTTTTTAAACAAACATTTAACAACACACAACTCCACAAAAGCCATTTGTGAGTGAAAAATAGTGAGTTTGCCATTTCCTTTTTCTTTATCATGTAAATAATAACATTTTTAGTATTCAGCATCGATCACTAGGTCTAAATGTTATTATTGTTTTTAACATTTGATCTGAGTGTTTACAGTGTTATATTCAATGTTTGCTTTTACTAAAGAACAACTGGAGAGAGAGAGAGAGAGAGAGAGAGAGAGAGAGAGAGAGAAAGAAAGAGAGAGAGAACAGGTGAGGGTAGTTAGAATGAGAGGCGGATTGACATAAGAGAGGCAGACACAGAAGGAAAGAGAGAGACGCTTATACAGATAACGAGAGAGATAGCGGAGGAGAGAGAGAGAGAGAGAGAGAGAGAGAGAGAGAGAGAGAGAGAGAGACGCGAAAACAGAGTAGAGAGAGAGAGAGAAAGCAAGAGCGAGAGAGACGCGAAGCCACCGAGCAGGAGAAAGTATTATCGGAAAGGAATTCCAAATGGATGGAATGAAACCAGCCATGGAGTCGACGGCCGACGAGAACCAGGACGAGAGGGAAGAAAGCAAAGGTATCTTCAGGCTTTCTTTCTTTTACGGTTTCCCTCCATCCTCGTCTCGCTCTTTGTAACGGTCCTTCGGGCGCGCGACGGCTTCGATTCCCGCTACACCAAAGCCCGCGCGCGCCCTTCGACGACGATGAGCTTCATTTTGGCGCGTTTTGTCCGCTGAAGACTCGAAATGTTCCTCATTTCAATCTCTCGTCGAAACCCCGACGTGTTTTTTTATTTATTCTAGGAACAAAAACGGCATTTAGACGCTCGTTCTGTGCTCAGTGTGTGTGTGTGTGTGTGTGTGTGTGTGTGTGTGTGTGTGTGTGTGTGTGTGTGTAGAGACAAAACACCGTGCGCGCGCAGTAAGTGGTGGTGATTTGTGAGGACGATACAGCTGTTTTCTCCATTAGACGAAGGTGTTTAGACGAAGCCTGGCTGTGTGGAGCTGTGTGTGGTGTTGTCTGAGGTTCGGCTGTGTGTTGTTGTCTCGGCTGTGTGGTGGCGCATTTCACTGGAGGTGCTGTGTTTACACTGTGAAGTGTTGGAGGCTCCTGCTCAATCGCTTCTCCTGTCAGCGCTCCATTGTTGTGCTGTGGCTGGATTAAACCGGGATAACCTGCGATTTACACTGGCTACCACACGTACACGGACCGAATTACCCGCCATGAATATGTAGGCGTCGAGATTTTGAGTGAAAACAGTTGTTTGTCTCGTCACGCTGAAACAAAATGCATTGATTGAACACATTAATAACAAAAGAGGATAATTTCTCTCTCTCTCTCTCTCTCTCTCTCTCTCTCTCTCTCTCTCTCTCTCTCTCTCTCTCTCTCTCTCTCTCTCTCTCTCTCTGGGCGTATGTGGGTGTATGTGTAGGTGTCTTTGAGATCATTGACAATATGCATAGGGTCCGTTTGGATCTGGATAATAGTGAAGAAGTGCTGGTTGTTTGTGTGTTTGTTCATGTCAACTGATGCAATAGAATACATCACAACCTTATGGTCTCAAGAGCACTGGAGAGTGTATCCCTGCCACCACCCCCCACACTCCACCTCCAGCATCTATTAATTCTACTCGAGCAGGTTGGTTCAATATGGAACATATTAGTCCCTATTTTGTTACTCGTTCAGGTCTGTTGTGCCGAGAATCTGATATGAAACACTCATTGTGAAGGATTCTCTTGAGTGTTTCCCAAGCATAATGGACATCTGAGCGCTGGAAAGTGGGCTTCTCCTCAGCCTCACCCTCCACTAAGCGCTATCACTTACACCAGCGACCCTCTACAGTGCACTGCAAACACCAGCCATTGAATTTTTTTCCAGTGTGGAAAATGATTGTGTTGCATTTATGCCTCTTGGGAGAAAACCTTTTGAGTACATTCAAGCAACCTTTCTTTGCTTTTCAGATCATTTTGATTGGATTTTGATCATTCCATGCAATTATTTTGGTCTAATTATGAATTATTGTAAAAAAAATACACAATACGTAAGTGAAACTGGAGGAACCGTATACACTGTGGTGTAGACAATGAATTTGGTCAAATACCCCAATAATTTTATTGTGGCGAGAAATTAAGCATGTACCATATTGAATGCTACTGTAATCAATTACAGCCACGTCTAACATTCCAAAATGTTTGCAGTTGTATCTCCATCTTATACCCCTAGTGTTTGGAATCAAATCACCAATGAGTTAATGGATAGCCAAAGAATCCTTAATCTCCAGTCCCCCCTGTTAAGAAATGGCTTTCCTCTTCTTATGAATATTAGATGGTTCATCCTGTGTGGTAAAATATACCATCAGTGTGATTGGTTTTTAATGAGCTTTAGCACAGATTGGCCTGTGGTGTTTGAATCGGTAGGGTTTGAGTGAACGTTTGGGTGTGTTTGCTTTGACAAAATTCTCAGATTCTCTCGTCCAGGACGAACAGGCGGGTCAGTCTCACTTAATTGGTTCACTTACGACAGCAATTATTTGAATCAGTCGCTTAAATGCTTTGCGTAAGACGATTCTGGCAAGCAAGCGCCTCATGAGGGCTGGGAGTCGGCTGCCCTTGTTGCTGTTTTGAGCTTTCATGTTGTGGTCAGTTTGGTGAGAGGATTTAGATTTTTTTTAGATCAGATGTCGGTTGTGCAGAGCAGTTTTCTTTCATGAATGATGATCAGAGAAGAACATGGTAATTAAAATGCACACGTTTGAAATGTATTTGATGGCTTTTTAAGGAAATAAATAAAGAATAAAATAAAGAATAAGACAAACCACTGAGAATTTGTTACACAAGCAGCTGATATTTTGTGTTGCATAAAAGCTGCACCACGTATGAGTTTTTAAAAAAAATTACAATTAAGAGAAGTAGCATTACTGATAATAAGAGTCTGTCAGGCTTCTTGTAAAGTTTGAAACAGTAATTGAAAAGGTTTGTATCGATATTCAGGTCTCATCGACAAATCAACGTCATACTGAAAACCACATGACTGCAGTAGATAATTCATGTCAGAAGTGTTTTGACTGAGTTCTCGTTGAATACTATTTGTAACACACACATGCAGTTATCAGATTCATCTACTCAGGGACGGGGTCTGGAGCACAACTGACATTACAATAGGTTCTTCAGCACCTCAAGTGAGGTTCCACATTTCCGCCAGAGAGGTCTCCAAATCCCCCAAACTTATATAGTGCAGCTTTTGACAGCAGAAACCAGTAAAACACCAAAACAATCAGTTAAATGAAATCTTATGTTAACTACAATCAATAAATTAATGCTAAACATCCTGTTTGTTCTTTATTTGTAGAAATATGATATATTATTAAAAATGGTTAAAATAATTATCTGTAATGTGGATACATCTGAAAACTGGAGTAATTGCCAGTGAGTGGTTTTACAGTCTGAACAAACAGTAGTAAAGCATCACTGTTGAGCATTATATAAAATGGATGAGTGTTGCGCAGTGGGGGGGATGTATAATCCCAGATATAGGATTGATATTTGTCCTGATTACTTACTAATCTGGAATTTAGACATCATATTGGACTGCCTGCATGAGTTCACTCTACACATGAGTGAACAGATCAGGTTTCATGTCCAACTCCCCACGTCTAAACCTCACACAGCATCAGGCAGGCTATAACATTAGAGACAAAGTGGTGTAATCACTGACGGTTGGCTTTGTGTGAACAGGCTAAGCTAATTGTCACGTTTCAGAGCACCATGGTGTGAGAGTGTGAGTGTGGCGTGAGAACGTGGGAAGGGCTCGTACTCGTCCATCTCTGTCTGTCTTTCTTGGTGTCTCATTATTATGTTCAGTTCAGCTACGTTTGCTACGTGTTGTAGTGGTTTTTAGTGCTTTTGCTGAAATTCAAAGCATCTATAGCTTTTATTGTCTCAAGTCTTGCTCGCTCCTTCTGTGTCTCTCTTCCACACGGAGAAGTAAACGAGGGAGGGGAGCGCGCTCTTCTTTCCCTTACATAACTCACGTTTACTCGTTCGCAGACGCTCCTTGCTAGAGTAGACCCTGAGATGAGAGGGATTACATCATCGCCGTCCATGATGGATGGAAAGGTAGAGGGAGGGAGGGAGAGAGGGAGGAGACGCAGCACAGGAGGATTGGAGCAGTTCATCATCAAATTCGTTGCACCTATTACATCATTGGCGTGATCAAAGAAGACAGTCTGTAGGGATGGAGAAAAGGAGGCGTATGCTGCAGAGGAGGATGAGAAAGTGACAGGCATTGTGTTTGTTGTCATGGCTGTCGGCAGTAAATTCTGTCAGGTTTAAGAACACACTAACCATCTAGAGGTAGGAGTGTGAGTCCCAGACCTGAAGACGGTTTGATTATGGGTCTTTAGGAAAATATTGAGTCACTCACATTCAGTTGAACATAATTTAATATTTTTAATTATTATCTGATTTAAGAGTATTCTTTAAATTACTAGGAATATATAAATGTGGTGGGTGGTTGTATTTCGTTTGCATGTAAAAAAAAAATCTTATTTTTTGTTGATTATCATTTTTCCATATTAAAAACACGACAGCTGCTCATTATATCTTGATAAAGTTTCATGATGAATGGACCAATAGAAATGCTCCAAACTCACTTGGAAAAAATTCTGGTTCCATTGACTTACATTAAAGGTAAAAAACGTTTCTATCCACTCCTGTAAAGTTGCTATTTCGGACATGGGTTTCTTTGGAAAGTGCTGATTTGAAAATTACATTTGAAACCCAAACAATAAGCGTGAATCCTGTATTTACAATGCTTTATAAATGTATTCCTACGACATTATATGGCTTGCATACTACCTGTATAATTGCTTAGGAGTAGTAATAGTTACATGCATAATAAAAAGCAAGTAAATATGTTGTAATGTTATAATATGAAGTAAACATGAATGTTGTATTGGCCATAATGAGTTCATGTAGTTTTATATGTAACGTGAATTTGATTCTGAGTTTTTGATTGGTAACTGAACAGATACTATATATCTTATACAACCTAATGTTATAAAATTGAAAGCTCTGCTTTATGAAGTGTTATACATGCAATCATAACTACTTATGAGCAATTATAAGGTATGATTGTAAGAGTGTTGTGCATGCCATATAACAGCTTATGTGTTTATGATGCATTATGAACACAGGATTCATAACGTATCATTCTAAAAGCAGCATAGTCAAATTCACACCTTCGGATCAATACCCTGATGCACTTACGCCCCCGTTTAGTGGTTATATTGTAACGGTCAATTGAGTCCTCCATTGACTGCTCAGTTACGATCTTACAAAGGAAGTACTGTATGTTGCGTGATTAGTGATCAATAAAGGAGGGCAAGTTGACACTGACTTGCTCCCAGGTACAATCAACATGTAGGTGGTTCTATTCAAGAACAGTTAGCTTTACTTTTTCATTTTGGAGCCTGTGCTTTGATTTTCTTTCAGTTAAATTATCCACAATTTTGTTGAAAATTGGATTTTCACGCTTTTGATGAAAAAGTGTTTGGTATGGTATGTTTACATCATTAATCTGTTTCTAAAAACATTCTATTGAATCCATATGTTGGAACATCATATTTTCTACCAGCCACTAACATATTTACTTATTTCCACCCAATCAGCTTTCAGCAGTTTAGGTCCACCCATTCACATTAATGTTATATAGAGTGTTTCAGTCCAGACTGCCAATACAAGCTAGCCTGTGAGGATATGGGATATTTACATATATCAGCCTTAAAGGCAAAGCCAGCCTGTTTAATTCAGAGGGATAAAAAGGGGTTACAAATTAATTAGAGCTGGTTTTAGTATACCAGACCACATATATGCCCTCTTTAATGTCCCTGAAACCCTTGCTTGAAATGTGAGGAGAAATAATTACACCTCTAGTGAATAGAAATGGCGTGTGATGTTTGCTTTGCCTCTGTGTTACTTTATGTTGTCAGGCCACTGCACCGAAAGTTGCCAAGGTGTGACGAGAAGAGCAGAACTATCATCTGGCTGTCATTCAGCAAAGCCATTATACCGAATTACTCTGCTGAAGGTCATCTTGCCAGTTCCATGACATCTTGCCTACTTAATCTGACAAAATGTACTCTGTGCTAGCGCCTAATAAAAAATCTTGCAGACTCCAGCTCCACACAGCTTGTGGGCCAACCAATACTTTGTCATATGGGAACAGTGTAGACTTTAGCTTTTAACAAACGTTGTATTGATTTAATGCTGGCAGGCAATAACTGTATCTGATCATAAAAATATTAGATAAAGTAGTCTTCAAAGCTAAAAAGGACTGTTAAAGATTCTGGGAACACAGAATAAACCCTTTTAAATGTTTGAATGATATTACAGTTGAGTGTTATATTAAACATCCAACAAATAACAACAACATAAGATGTGTAAATACGATAAAACATGGCTAAAAAAGACTGATCAAACCTGTATAAGAACTTTGTGGGCGTGGCTAATTTTGCCTTGATTGACAGCTCTTTGCCCACAATTATGATCAAACTTTCAGGTGACACTAACTGGAATTAAAAATTAATGTTTGAATACAGGCAGATGGACGAACAAATAAAATGGACAAAGCAAACATGCAAAGAAACAAACTGATGTGCAGATGCACAGACAGATAGACAAACAAACTAACTAACAAAAGCAAGAATGAATGAACAATGTTTGTATATGGATAAAGGAATGAAGGGATGAGCTTGTTATCTTTTGGTTATGCTGGTTAGCTTTATCTCACTCTGAAACTATGTTGTGTGGGCGGGGCAAGAGATGTTGTGTTTGATTGATTACAAAAATGCTTACTGAAGCATTACCCAAAATTAGGACCACCCAGTTCACATCAAGAGGAGGGATATGTGATGATATATATAAATCATTTATTAGTAGTTGGAAAAGGTAATACTTAGTATACTTGCCTGCAAAAACAAGATTAACCTAATTTAGTACATAACCTTCTTCCGCAGCCCCCTTTCGACGCGCTGCGATGTATCCCATTCATTTTCAATGGGGAGCGTTGGTTGCGTCAGACGCGGCCGCGCGGTGCATCATGGGTCCGTTCAAAAGTTCAGCCGAGACAAACTTTATGCAAATGAATCCGACAAACGCAATGCGTCTATCCAATGAGAAGAGGCGGGTGTTCGTGCGATGAGCGTCCTCAACGTAAGAAATATTCGTTCCATATTCAGAACTAAATTAAAGCACCCTCTTTTATATTTACATCTGATTCAAATCTATAAAATGATGCAAATATGGTATGAAAAGGCCGATGTTGAACAACAACGATGCGGCCAGCTGAAGAGGGGGAGTGCGTTCACGTTCGTCAACTGTGTGTGTGTGTGTGTGTGTGTGTGTGTCACTGTGTTGAGCTGCTGGGCAGCATTAAGAGGTGAGAATCCTTCCCCCTCCACTCATTAACAACTCTCCATAAAGACAGATGTCCAGAGAAGAAATGGACAGCACCATTGCAGCGTTCCTCATATCAAACTGCAACACCAAAGGGGTTAAGCAGGATGCAATCTAAAGAACCACACCAACATAGAAATAGTAACAGCTTCAGGTGAGGAGCTCCGGTTCTCTGTATGTTGTGATATTATGTGATATAACAAGGATTTTTTGTGAATTATTTGGAGTCTCTGAAAGTTGTAAGTGTACTGATGCCCATTAAATCAGCCATAACTGTTAAAGTCCTTTTTCCTGGAAATTAGCAGATGACAAGCGTACTTATTGACTCACAGATGCTAAAACCTACCTATGTTTAGCATTTCTTTGTTTCACTGAGTTCCATATTTAGATCCATTAGTGGTACACTATCTTCAGAGACCTTACAGGCTCCCACTGTGGTTCTCAACTAGAGCAAGAAACAAAAATTCATCCATCCAGATCTAGTGGAACTGTAGACATTGAAAAAGCCCAAATGGAAAAAACCTATGAACAACATGAGCTTAGTTTTGTATAGATTATCCACTATATTGATATACATTTACATTACATTGTCAAAAGTACTCGCTCATCTGCCTTCACGCATATGAACTTGAGTGACATCCCATTCTTAATCCATAGGGTTGAAAATTATATCACCCCCACCCTTTGCAGCTATAGCAGCTTTAACTCTTCTGGGAAGTCTCTCCACACGGTTTAGGAGTGTGTTTATGGGAATGTTTGACTGTTCATCCAGATGCTCATTTGTGAGATCAGACACTGATGTTGACAGGAAGGCCTGGCTAGCAGTCTCTCATCTAGTACATCCCAAAGGTGTTCTATCAGGTTGAGGTCAGGGCAGTCAGGTTCCTCCACACCAAACTCATGAGGAAATTTCACGACTGGACTTGTTGCACAGGTGGCATCCTATCACAGTAGCATGCCAGAATTCAGTGAACTCCTGAGAGCGACCCATTATTTCACTAATGTGTGTAGAAGCAGTCTGCATGTGTAGGTGCCTGGTTTTACACACCTGCAGCCATGGAAGTGACTGGAACACCTGAATTCAATGGTTTGGATAGGTGCGTGAATACTTTTGGCAATATAGTGTATGTGAAGAACAGCCAACTTTAAAATGCATCATGGTAGGAGTGAAAGCTCCAGAGCATGTTTAGCTACAACTGTTCCCTGATGGTTCCTTACAGACTCTCTATTCATCAAAACACCAGAAGATTTCTCTTTTATTAAAGGACCACAAAAAACAATATTCTGGGTAAACTGTAGTTACACGTTCCAGTTTGTAGACAATATTATTATTAATTTACATGCAATTTCTGGGATATTTTCTTTCATGCTCAGTTTGATCTCTCTTTTAGTTTGTCGTAATAACTAAAGCCCTAGTTGGTTTTGATACATGCCCATGCTTTACACCACACAGACTCCCTCAGTGAGTGACAAGCGCCATGCGAGCTGTCCATGTGGCGAGAGCCCTGAGTGCTTGTGCTGTATTAAATCTTTTGCTTACCAACATAGTCCGTCTGCACACCAAGCTTTTCATTACCCCGTATCTGCTTCGCTGATCGCTCATTCTCTCTGCCCACTTTTATTTTCCTCTCCTGCACTCCCTCCCTCTCTCTCTCTCTAACTCAGTCATTCTTTCAGACCCTTTCCTCTTTCTTTCTCAAGCACTCTCGCATTTTCCTGCCTCCTAAATTGAACTCTTGACAAACAAAACATGTTTTTCTCCCAGTCTGTTATAAGCTCCCTTCTCTTTGCTCCCTTCGCTTTCCCCTCCATCTGAAGGTGTGTGTGTGTGGTGGGGTTCTGTAAGTACGTGAGAGTGATCACTCAAACAGGGGGGTGAGAGCAGGGAAAGAGAGAGAGAGAGAGAGAAAGAGATATAGAGAGGTCTCATGTGCCTCTAATTTGGATCAGTTCACTCAGGGCACGCTGACAGCCTCCATCTGCCACTGCAAACTCATGTGTGTGTGAAGCAATGTCTGTGTGTGTGTGGGTGCCTGTGTGTTGGTATGAATAGCACTAGCGGGCAGGTTGGCACAGCATGCCCAGTTCCTGTATAATGCCAGTCTTCTCCTCATGGATTCTCTCCATCCCTTCCACTCATGGATTCTCTCCATCGTGCCCACTGGTGCACAATCTGCCGTCCTCGCTCTTCTGCTGCCCCTTAGTCCCTCTTCTTCAGAGTAAGACGGAAAGAAAGCCTCTTTCAGGCGGGCAGCGTTATTAAGGTTCAGGCTGCCCTGTTCGTTTCAGGTCCTAGCTTATTTGCTTAAAGGGAAAGTATGATCACATCACATGCAAACATTTGTCCCTTTATCTCATACGTGTATGATTAGTTTGGTTGGCTTTAGTTTTTACAAAAGAGCAATAGAAGCTTTGGTATGACCGGGGGCAGTTGTGGCCTGAATTAGGGATCGCCGGTTCGATGCCCTCGAGCAAGACACCTAACCCTCAACTGCTCTCCGGCCGCCATGGATAGGGCTGCCCACTGCTTTAGGCACGTGTGCTCACTGCCCCCTAGTGTGTATATGTGGGTGTTTCACTGCACGGATGGGTTAAATGTGGTTGCCAAACACAAGTGACGAATGAAATACTTAAGTTAACACTATAGATGGAAGGATCGATCGGCTATGTATCGGCTGATTTTTAATCAAAATATGTGATCGGTGATCAGCCGATATTTCTCCAATTTAGTCGATCCCGAGAGCCGATCGATGGCGTTAAACAAATGAGCCTAATTTCTGTATTTCCAGCTAGCGTTTCATCCAGGAAGAGGAGAACCTCCAGCTCCCTGCAATTCCTATCTGAACCACTAGGTGGAAATACAGACCCTTTCATTTTCCACACTGACTAAAGCAGCGGTGTCGCGAGAAAAGTAAGCGTTTATAGAAAGCTTGTCGTCCGCCTGGCAGTGTTTTACCGTATGTGACGCAGACTCATCCAGGACGTTTTTATGTGTAAAATGTGTAAAATCAATGTGTCTCGTTGAGGAATCAAGACAAAGACATGTAACACTACTAACCTGATACGGCTGAATACAGTGAGTATCAGCAAACAGCAGAGCTAGCACGCGCAGCTAACATAAAACAAACAACCCAGAACAGATAATAACCCAGTACAGACCAGATCTGACCGGTACGAACAGAACAGCAGCAACAATTCAAGATCTACATTTAATGATTGCAGATTGTAGTTTAAAATAAACAGAGTCTGTGTTTTTACTACATTTATTTAATTAGCTTTTTTAGTTTTAAATTAAGGGTCTAAATTGAATGATTGCAGTACTGGGGATATTAGTTTGATTTACTTTGTTTATTTACTGTTAATTTTGCTTTAAAAAATAGCTTGTTAAAAATGGTAATAAAGCAGTTTAGACCATGTTTCATGACTTGCTTGTGCTAATAACTACATGTAGCCCTGCCATGACATATAGCCCCGCCCTCGATCGGTATCGGCTATCGACCGATTGCGCTGAAAGGTGATCGGCCTTAAAAACGGTCCATCTCTAGTTAAAACTGTATGAACTGCATGCCAAAATCACATGTCAAGTTGATAAACTATGGACTTGAGTTCTAGTTGAATGAAAAAGAAACTTAAAGGTTTAAATATCTATAGGCTCAGCTTTTTGACCCCATTTACAGCTGGTCACAGACAGAATCCCCTCCTAATGCAGTATGTCACTGGGCACGTGGTTTGACTCATGGACACACATGGTTGGGTACCAGACAAAATTGAATGCTTCATAGCAATATAGACAGACACTACTGTGCTAAGCAAATGAATAAACAACTGGTAATTGGTCCCTGAGTGATGAGTGGATTCACATTTTCCATCCCACATAGCAATCAGATGTGAATCAGACTAACCTGAGATGTATTTAACTACAAGGTGTAAATGCATGTGAGTACAATCTTATTAGGATACAATCCAGACACTAGTCACATGAAGTGAACGGGTGCATACAGGGTCTTTAGGTGACCACAGTAGTGTTGCATAAAAATTTGGCATTAAACAAAAGAATGCATCTTAAAAGATGTTTAATTTTTTTTAAAAAACAGCTGAAATCGTGTTTTTTTGTGTTGGATGAGATGAACTACAACTATCTGGCAATGCTGACTGTTAATAAAGGCTCATAATCTCCTTCTTCTAATAGTATAAAAGTATAATGTAAGATCCTTACTTGCTATTCTGAACCATGTTCTAGAAATCAGTGATATGTCGCCATGGCTTCTTAAACAATTCACCAAGTACATTAAGATTGTTAATACTGAGGCTCCACACAGATACATTAAATTCAGACTTACGGTTCACACTGTGCTATTTGGTAAATGAGTATAGCTTCACTACATCATAGTAAAAAAACAAACTCCAAACATTTCTTGGCTGTTGAGCTACATTCAGTGATAGGGAACATCGTGCAATTCAGATTTGCTGCTGAACTACTCCTACTGCACACCTGGAAGCAAAGGCTTGTGCTCCTGCTCCTTCTCAAGTCTCCTCTTCTTCTAAAAACTCATACTCAGTGGCGGTGAAGACAAATTTGTCTCTTCCTGTTCGTAATAAAGTTTGGGACTGAAAGTCGGACCTTGCGTGGACTTGTTCCCTGGCTGGCAGCGCTTGTGCGATTACACCTCGTCGTTGTGGAGGAGAAGCTCTGCTGCAGCTGAACTTGTACGAAGCCAAGAAAGAGCTAAAAATGGCAGCCGCCTCCCACTCGCAGCTGAACAGGCGCTCTGTGTGATGCTTCAGTGGCCCCGTATCTACTCAGGCTTAAGACTTTATGCGAGCGTTCAACACTGTGAGGAGCTGATGCAAAGACAGAACAGCTTCTGTTTTAAGCGCCTGTGTCGACCCCAGTTTAAAGGAATTCTTCAGCAAACAAATTTACAAAGTTTCCTATTAGCCCTGATATAGGGGTATATCGAATAACTTCCATTACTTATGAGCTACGATAGTCTCTTGGTATGGAACGCTTTAATTTTTAATCTAGAAATTTTTGATATCAGAAATTCACTTTTAACAAGTGAAATGTTAAACATGATGCATATCGAATTTTTATAAGATTCATGTGTTACTATTGGAAATTATGGTTTAGTATTGACAATTGCATCTAATTCTCTATGCCTTGTTAACTTGAATAGAAGGAGCCATATTTTTTTTATATTAGTTGTTACATGTGCAAAGTTAAATGTTGTGATATTAAAGGAGAGATGTGTAAAATGATGCAACCTGTTGAATTAATACTCCAAACAACAAGGGGTAGCATATCACTAGAAAATCCTCCTCCTCCCTCTTTAGTTCTTACCAGTCTAGAAGAAATGTTGTGAGTTCAGCTTTAAACTCCTTCCCTTTGTTTTACCTTCATTTATATCACTTTGTTTGTTTACTGCTGAATGTGGTTTCTTGCCAAGAGCAGGTGAAGGCAGTCATTATAATGCTTGCTTGGCTTCAACATACTGGTTGGTTGGTGTTTTTTTCATTCGGGAGATAATTTTGGAATGTTTAAAACGTAGAAAGATATTGCATATTGCTCCTTTAAAATGATTTTTATTTAAACAAACAAACTTCAGGCACCAGATGTCTTAGTTGCTTGATCACATTTGGGATATGTGGAAAATTGTATGAATTTGCTTTTAAATGCTGGGCAAAGTCTTAAGCTTCCCCTGGACTGGGTTATTCTGTTGGTACTGGGTGTTGATGTTTCACATAACTCAATACACTACTTTTAATTTTACTTTAAAGACCCAAAGAGTAATTAATATATATATATTCATGTAAACTGTTATCAGTAGAAGGAAAAACAAGGCTGTGTCATTTTAGGCCATAATTAAGGTAGCTGGCATTTGGCTCTCTCTCTTACGTAACATGAAGGCTTGAATGCTTGCCATAGCTCAGACCAGCAGTAATGTGAAGAGGTTCCATCTTGGAACAGATCTGTGTTTAATTCCAGTATAAAACCCTGTTCCCAGTCAACCATTTTAGTTTGTTATGACTGTGTTGTTTTGCCAGTGGTAGATACGCCAGGGAAAGATTGCAACTCTTGTTATATTTGTTGTGTTTTAAAACCAACCCTATGTGGAAATTGTAACCATTTTTGTTTGTTTATATACCGCAACAACTTACAATGTGGAATTAAACATTGCAAACGATTCACAGAATAAGAACAAAATAAAATGATAAAGTACATACGGTAATTATCTATTTGTATCTATTTGTTTTGCATAAATATGTTCATATTATTTTATATTGAAATTTGATATTGAATGTTAAATACCTGGATATTAAGGCATAAAAATATAAATAAAAAATTAGTTTTGTTAAAACTTCTTTTGGTATCTTTCTTAGTCTTTCATATACAGCTTCTTTGTTTCCTGGTAATTGTTTGAAACCTGTGAGGTTACTCAAGACTAACATATTAAAACATAACAGTTGTACATTTATGTGTATAACTATGTCAGATGAGTCCAAATGTGTGAAAGACGTGTATGTGCTGTTTAGTTATAATAATAATAATAATAATAATAATAATAATAATAATAATAATAATAATAATAATAATAATAATAATAATAATAGTAGTAGTAAAATAAGTGGTAAAACTATACATTTGCCAAGGTTACTGATCTGCACTAGTGTATAACATGATGTTTATATGTAGTTTATGGTTAATAGTGCACAAATGAAATAAGAGGAAGCCTATTTAGCACCGTTAATGATCTACACCAGCACTATAAATAGTTTACATTTCTAAGCTAATTTTTTTGCCTTTTCTATAGTTTATAATAATTATATAATAATAATTCATTATTATATAATTATAATTAATTTTATAATATTATAATAGTATTAATATAGTATTAATTTCTTTAGCATAAATGGGTTTTTGGGGCACGACTATTTGTAGTTTAGCATTTTAGGGACAGCATCAATCAATGGAAGGGCTGTTCATTTCCAGATTAGGAGTCAACTCCTATTAGAAGTGACGTAAGTCGATTGCGAAGTTGATTCCGCACAATATTCCCGCTTCCATGTAAAGAGTAACCAAAGAGTAACAATACAGAGTGCAGTCTTAGATCAGCATTTGACCGTGTAGTAAGCAAATATGAAGCTCTAGATTTATTAATGGAGCTGTGTGATTTTCCTTTGTCAACTCCTTCAGGCGGATAGACGTTTGGCAACTAGCGATTTTAGATTGTTAAGGTTATTTTTCATTACATTTACACTTTGTCTCAAATAAAATATAGCTGCGTCATCAATGTTTATGTTAATGAAAGATGTATTTTTCAGATAGACATTACAAATGTCACTGTGTGTAGTTTAATCCAAAGCTCTGGAATTCTTTTTTGACTAGCTTCCAGCCAGAGTTCATGGTTTGGTAAAGTCCACTGAGACACTATGACACTGGTATATAGTTTATATTGGTATACTTTACACTTGTACGAGGATCTACGAAAGAAAATGTAAGAAGAAGCATTAAGGCCACCTAGTAGGGTTGAGCAGTCAGTAGAGTAGGTGTGTTTGAAGGGATAAGGGTGGAGGCAGGGTGAAAGAGAAGTGACCTGAGCAGCTGTTAAGCAGTCAGTAGAGTAGGTGTGTTTGAAGGGATAAGGGTGGAGGCAGGGTGAAAGAGAAGTGACCTGAGCAGCTGTTAAGCAGTCAGTAGAGTAAGTGTGTTTGAAGGGATAAGGGTGGAGGCAGGGTGAAAGAGAAGTGACCTGAGCAGCTGTTAAGCAGTCAGTAGAGTAGGTGTGTTTAAAGGGATAAGGGTGGAGGCAGGGTGAAAGAGAAGTGACCTGAGCAGCTGTTAAGCAGTCAGTAGAGTAGGTGTGTTTGAAGGGATAAGGGTGGAGGCAGGGTGAAAGAGAAGTGACCTGAGCAGCTGTTAAGCAGTCAGTAGAGTAGGTGTGTTTGAAGGGATAAGGGTGGAGGCAGGGTGAAAGAGAAGTGACCTGAGCAGCTGTTAAGCAGTCAGTAGAGTAGGTGTGTTTAAAGGGATAAGGGTGGAGGCAGGGTGAAAGAGAAGTGACCTGAGCAGCTGTTAAGCAGTCAGTAGAGTAGGTGTGTTTGAAGGGATAAGGGTGGAGGCAGGGTGAAAGAGAAGTGACCTGTGCAGCTGTTAAGCAGTCAGTAGAGTAGGTGTGTTTGAAGGGATAAGGGTGGAGGCAGGGTGAAAGAGAAGTGACCTGAGCAGCTGTTAAGCAGTCAGTAGAGTAGGTGTGTTTGAAGGGATAAGGGTGGAGGCAGGGTGAAAGAGAAGTGACCTGTGCAGCTGTTAAGCAGTCAGTAGAGTAGGTGTGTTTAAAGGGATAAGGGTGGAGGCAGGGTGAAAGAGAAGTGACCTGAGCAGCTGTTAAGCAGTCAGTAGAGTAGGTGTGTTTGAAGGGATAAGGGTGGAGGCAGGGTGAAAGAGAAGTGACCTGTGCAGCTGTTAAGCAGTCAGTAGAGTAGGTGTGTTTGAAGGGATCAGGGTGGAGGCAGGGTGAAAGTGAAGTGACCTGAGCAGCTGTTAAGCAGTCAGTAGAGTAGGTGTGTTTGAAGGGATAAGGGTGGAGGCAGGGTGAAAGAGAAGTGACCTGTGCAGCTGTTAAGCAGTCAGTAGAGTAGGTGTGTTTGAAGGGATAAGGGTGGAGGCAGGGTGAAAGTGAAGTGACCTGTGCAGCTGTTAAGCAGTCAGTAGAGTAGGTGTGTTTGAAGGGATAAGGGTGGAGGCAGGGTGAAAGAGAAGTGACCTGTGCAGCTGTTAAGCAGTCAGTAGAGTAGGTGTGTTTGAAGGGATAAGGGTGGAGGCAGGGTGAAAGAGAAGTGAGCTGTGCAGCTGTTAAGCAGTCAGTAGAGTAGGTGTGTTTGAAGGGATAAGGGTGGAGGCAGGGTGAAAGAGAAGTGACCTGAGCAGCTGTTAAGCAGTCAGTAGAGTAGGTGTGTTTAAAGGGATAAGGGTGGAGGCAGGGTGAAAGAGAAGTGACCTGAGCAGCTGTTAAGCAGTCAGTAGAGTAGGTGTGTTTAAAGGGATAAGGGTGGAGGCAGGGTGAAAGAGAAGTGACCTGAGCAGCTGTTAAGCAGTCAGTAGAGTAGGTGTGTGTGAAGGGATAAGGGTGGAGGCAGGGTGAAAGTGAAGTGACCTGTGCAGCTGTTAAGCAGTCAGTAGAGTAGGTGTGTTTGAAGGGATAAGGGTGGAGGCAGGGTGAAAGAGAAGTGACCTGTGCAGCTGTTAAGCAGTCAGTAGAGTAGGTGTGTTTAAAGGGATAAGGGTGGAGGCAGGGTGAAAGAGTAGTGACCTGAGCAGCTGTTAAGCAGTCAGTAGAGTAGGTGTGTTTAAAGGGATAAGGGTGGAGGCAGGGTGAAAGAGAAGTGACCTGAGCAGCTGTTAAGCAGTCAGTAGAGTAGGTGTGTGTGAAGGGATAAGGGTGGAGGCAGGGTGAAAGAGAAGTGAGCTGTGCAGCTGTTAAGCAGTCAGTAGAGTAGGTGTGTTTGAAGGGATAAGGGTGGAGGCAGGGTGAAAGAGAAGTGACCTGAGCAGCTGTTAAGCAGTCAGTAGAGTAGGTGTGTTTGAAGGGATAAGGGTGGAGGCAGGGTGAAAGAGAAGTGACCTGTGCAGCTGTTAAGCAGTCAGTAGAGTAGGTGTGTTTGAAGGGATAAGGGTGGAGGCAGGGTGAAAGTGAAGTGACCTGTGCAGCTGTTAAGCAGTCAGTAGAGTAGGTGTGTTTGAAGGGATAAGGGTGGAGGCAGGGTGAAAGAGAAGTGACCTGTGCAGCTGTTAAGCAGTCAGTAGAGTAGGTGTGTTTGTAGGGATAAGGGTGGAGGCAGGGTGAAAGAGAAGTGACCTGAGCAGCTGTTAAGCAGTCAGTAGAGTAGGTGTGTTTGAAGGGATAAGGGTGGAGGCAGGGTGAAAGAGAAGTGACCTGTGCAGCTGTTAAGCAGTCAGTAGAGTAGGTGTGTTTGAAGGGATAAGGGTGGAGGCAGGGTGAAAGAGAAGTGACCTGTGCAGCTGTTAAGCAGTCAGTAGAGTAGGTGTGTTTGAAGGGATAAGGGTGGAGGCAGGGTGAAAGAGAAGTGACCTGAGCAGCTGTTAAGCAGTCAGTAGAGTAGGTGTGTTTGAAGGATAAGGGTGGAGGCAGGGTGAAAGAGAAGTGACCTGTGCAGCTGTTAAGCAGTCAGTAGAGTAGGTGTGTTTGAAGGGATAAGGGTGGAGGCAGGGTGAAAGAGAAGTGACCTGTGCAGCTGTTAAGCAGTCAGTAGAGTAGGTGTGTTTGAAGGGATAAGGGTGGAGGCAGGGTGAAAGAGAAGTGACCTGAGCAGCTGTTAAGCAGTCAGTAGAGTAGGTGTGTTTAAAGGGATAAGGGTGGAGGCAGGGTGAAAGAGAAGTGACCTGAGCAGCTGTTAAGCAGTCAGTAGAGTAGGTGTGTGTGAAGGGATAAGGGTGGAGGCAGGGTGAAAGAGAAGTGAGCTGTGCAGCTGTTAAGCAGTCAGTAGAGTAGGTGTGTTTGAAGGGATAAGGGTGGAGGCAGGGTGAAAGAGAAGTGAGCTGTGCAGCTGTTAAGCAGTCAGTAGAGTAGGTGTGTTTGAAGGGATAAGGGTGGAGGCAGGGTGAAAGAGAAGTGACCTGTGCAGCTGTTAAGCAGTCAGTAGAGTAGGTGTGTTTGAAGGGATAAGGGTGGAGGCAGGGTGAAAGTGAAGTGACCTGTGCAGCTGTTAAGCAGTCAGTAGAGTAGGTGTGTTTGAAGGGATAAGGGTGGAGTCAGGGTGAAAGAGAAGTGACCTGAGCAGCTGTTAAGCAGTCAGTAGAGTAGGTGTGTTTGAAGGGATAAGGGTGGAGGCAGGGTGAAAGAGAAGTGACCTGTGCAGCTGTTAAGCAGTCAGTAGAGTAGGTGTGTTTGAAGGGATAAGGGTGGAGGCAGGGTGAAAGTGAAGTGACCTGAGCAGCTGTTAAGCAGTCAGTAGAGTAGGTGTGTTTGAAGGGATAAGGGTGGAGGCAGGGTGAAAGAGAAGTGACCTGTGCAGCTGTTAAGCAGTCAGTAGAGTAGGTGTGTTTAAAGGGATAAGGGTGGAGGCAGGGTGAAAGAGAAGTGACCTGAGCAGCTGTTAAGCAGTCAGTAGAGTAGGTGTGTTTGAAGGGATAAGGGTGGAGGCAGGGTGAAAGAGAAGTGACCTGAGCAGCTGTTAAGCAGTCAGTAGAGTAGGTGTGTGTGAAGGGATAAGGGTGGAGGCAGGGGTGAAAGAGAAGTGACCTGAGCAGCTGTTAAGCAGTCAGTAGAGTAGGTGTGTTTAAAGGGATAAGGGTGGAGGCAGGGTGAAAGAGAAGTGACCTGAGCAGCTGTTAAGCAGTCAGTAGAGTAGGTGTGTTTGAAGGGATAAGGGTGGAGGCAGGGTGAAAGAGAAGTGACCTGTGCAGCTGTTAAGCAGTCAGTAGAGTAGGTGTGTTTGAAGGGATAAGGGTGGAGGCAGGGTGAAAGAGAAGTGACCTGAGCAGCTGTTAAGCAGTCAGTAGAGTAGGTGTGTTTGAAGGGATAAGGGTGGAGGCAGGGTGAAAGAGAAGTGACCTGTGCAGCTGTTAAGCAGTCAGTAGAGTAGGTGTGTTTGAAGGGATAAGGGTGGAGGCAGGGTGAAAGAGAAGTGACCTGTGCAGCTGTTAAGCAGTCAGTAGAGTAGGTGTGTTTTGAAGGGATAAGGGTGGAGGCAGGGTGAAAGTGAAGTGACCTGTGCAGCTGTTAAGCAGTCAGTAGAGTAGGTGTGTTTGAAGGGATAAGGGTGGAGGCAGGGTGAAAGAGAAGTGACCTGAGCAGCTGTTAAGCAGTCAGTAGAGTAGGTGTGTTTGAAGGGATAAGGGTGGAGGCAGGGTGAAAGTGAAGTGACCTGAGCAGCTGCTTGAGTGACTGTATTGATGGGTGTAAATAGAAGAGCTAGCATCAACACATCCACATGTTCACACCCCCCCAGTACTGAGGCTAAACCACAGTATTGGGCATCAATCAGTCTGGCTTGTTGGTGCTCGATGGGTGGGGGGTGGGGGGTAGACTTTAAATGCCGTTCACTTAATTACAGCCACTTAGTCCCACTAAATACACTATGTTGTTAGAAGGCCTCACTCCCTTCAGGCCAGGGTCCTCAAACTAGACATACAAATTAGACATGCCCCAGTCCTTGCTAATTTGATAAACTGCAAAATATACACATACGTAGGATTTTTGTATATGTAAATAAGTAAATAACTTAATAATAAAAAATACTTTTTGCTTAACGAGTAATATTCAGAGTTAGCTGTAAGTTAATTGTTGACTAAAAAAAAAATTGTTAAACCAAAACAATGTAATAGGTTATCTGTGAGTGTTTTGCATGTTAGCTGCAACTGTGTCATATTATATTATTATTATTATTATATTAATATTATTGTAATATTTTCTAAGTGCAATAGTAGAACCTAGCAGGATTGTAACAGTACAAGATAAGCAAACTACAAAGTAGTTGATGTGGAAGTACAGACTAAGCATATCATAATATGTGTGGATGACATACATCAATGATTATATGATTATCATCAATGATACATCAATGATTAAATTACATTAAAATTTCTATTTTTCTTGCAATATAATACCAATCAGTACAGGCACACAGGAATTTTCTCGTATTATTATTATTATTATTATTATTATTATTATTATTATTATGCCTAAAATATTGAAATTTAAGAATTAACTGGCATACGTCATGCTTTATTTTTATGCTGGAGCATTATCACCATTATCAAAAGGATTGCAATGCTTGGCATGATTCTCAAGTCGGTATTTTATGTCTATTTTATGATTATAGGTTTTACAGCTTTTTTATTTTACATATAAGTTCTTACCATTTTACACGCAATTGTTGTAATATTTAATTATTATACTGGCAAATGCTGACTGAAAACCTCACCACAACTCTACAGGGTAAATATTCAATTCTATTGAAGTGTATTTTTAATGTTTTTTTTGTTTTGTTTTTTTTAACTATTGTGATATTACATGTTTGCCGTGTCACAGCTCTAGCCACGAAGCAGCTGTGCAGAAATCCCGGTCCAAGACTGATGTGAACAAGCCAAGAGAGACAGTTGCAAGGCAGTTCTCCCTACGAGCTTGAGAGAAGTCGAGACTCGACAATAACACAACAGTACTGATTAAAAACACAGATTTGAGAATGAATATACAGGGGATTAAGAAAAGAAGTGAGCCTGTTATCGTATCTGTAGATGCACAGTTTATCCTCTGCCCTCTTCATCATTGGTCAGGAAGCTGCTGACCAGATATTAATTGGGCAATGGAGCACTGACACAGTTGTGGCATGGGGGGTGTGGTTCAGGCCTCCATACTAGTAGTTGTGCTAGACTAAGGTTGGTCCACTATTAAAAATATCCAGAAAGAGTGAAAAATTTGGTAAATAGGCTGTTATACGTTAGCAAGGTAGAGCTAGATGTTTCTAATAGTGGCCGGTAGGTGCATATTAAAAACTATACTATGCTCTTATTGTTTTTTTTTTTATATCTGAAGTCTGTTCCAGGATTATGCATTATGTATTTATTGGTATCTGAAAGCATCCGTCTGAATCTGTAGCATTTCTATTGGTTGCCCAGTGCTGGTGGACCTAATGCCATGGTTTTACGAGGGATTAGATGTGACAGCACCCAGGGGTTAGGGGTAACCTGGGCAACGTGTTTTATACAGTCTGCAGAACAATAACTGAGCATGACTGTATGTCTGCACTGCTCCTCAGCTTACATTGTTGTTACGGCTGCAGCAGCTGTCTGGTCTGGCTCTGCTCCTGCAGATTTGTTATAGGTTGAATACGTGTTTGACATTGAGTGGCTGCAACATTAAGTAATTATTTATCTGGTCTTTCTGCCTACGAATGAAATACTCACAACCACAATACACCCCCACCCCCCACCTCCGGCGCTGGATACAGTAAAATTTTAGTGACAGATTATTTTTTTTGATCAGCCCGACCTTTTTACCTCATTCATAGTTGTTTGTATTAAGCACAATTCATCATACCATTTAAATTACATTGAAATTTCTAGTTTTCTTGCAATATTTGATTAAAATGGAGTGACTTTTGCCCGTCATCTAATTTGTCACTGAGCACCAGCAGGCTGAGAAAAATGGTTCAGTATTTACTACCGATCAGTACAGGCACATAGGAATTTTCTCGTATTATTATTATTATTATTATTATTATTATTATTATTATTATTATTATTTGAGAACTTACATCAAACAGAATGTGTTATAAGCTGCTGTGTGTTGAGAGACTACAGTATATAACTCCCACATCAAACCCATTGATGCAGACTCAGCTCCCTCTGTTCTAAATAAAACGTATGTAAATGAGTTGAGTGGCAACCAATCACATCACAGGAACCGTTTGTGCCACGCCCACAGCAAAATGCCAAGACTCTTTTGTTTAAAAACAATACACAGCTGCTCGGGTGCTCAGAACAGCTCGGCATACATTTCCCATATTTACACCTCAACTGTTTGTTTTTAATAATGATGTCCCGAAGCAGCCGAGCGTTGTGGAATTTGTTCAGCTTGCTGTAATGAAAATGCAGCGTTAAATTTAACAGCGCAGATCCTGAAAATATATGAATGATACACATGGGGGTTTTTTTTTGGTTGAAATAATTTACAGGCTTTAATCGTTTTTGTGAATGATTTGT
Source organism: Megaleporinus macrocephalus (assembly GCA_021613375.1). NCBI lineage: Eukaryota > Metazoa > Chordata > Actinopteri > Characiformes > Anostomidae > Megaleporinus > Megaleporinus macrocephalus. Next base: position 17,341,013 of record CM038722.1, read on the forward strand.
GTTGCAGTGGTGGCTACTGTGCTCTAGCTGTGTTAGAATAGTTTAGGTTGATTATTTCCTTGAAAGCTGCAGTGTGTGAGTCATTGTGAAATAAAAAACAAGCTAAAATATGGTGTACAAGTGCTGCTGAGAATTTAAAAGTTAAGAGTCTTTCCTTCCACCCCTCCATTATCTCTTGCTTTTTCCTGCTAGACGGGGTCATGGGGGCCCTGGAACCAATCTCAGTGGGGTACACCATGGACAGGTTGCCAGTCCATCGCATGGCCAACACACACTTGCACACACATTCATATCTACGGACAGTTTAGAGTGACCGATCAACCTAACATGCATGTGTTTGGACTGTGGGAGGAAACCGGAGTACCAGGAGGAACCCACTCAAGCACAGGAAGAACATACACACTCCACACAGGACAGCCCAAAGTATCTACACCACCATACTAACCACTACACCACGGTGCCACCAGGTTTTTCATTCGTATTTACATTTTCTTTACACACAGAAGGTCAGATTTGATGTTTAGGTCACACATGCGGAATCATCACAGTACTGATAAAGATCTGATCACAATAGTGGACAATTCACTCACATCACTCAAAAGACACAAAGTTTTGACTGAGTTCTCTTTGAATACTATGTCAATGCGACTGTTGGATTGTTGTTGGATTCATAGGCTTGCAGGTCCAAAGCACTACCCATGTTACAAAACGTACAGGTACACATTTCCACCAGGGGGGCTCAGATTTTCACATACTGTTAGTTTAAAACATTTGATCAAATCTGTTATGATCAGTTGATCTCAGTACCACGTAGATAATAGTATATAACTTGAGTTGGAATTAAAGTATTTAAGAAGATCTGTCTGCTTGGGAACATTTCTTTGAAGGGGAGTTGTACAAACCCACAGACCCATGAGCCATAAGGAGAAACAGGCATGGCCAAATTCCAGCAGCTCGAGCAGATCGGCTGTGACTTCACTGCATTCGACTGCGCGTCAGTGTTTTTCTCGCTTGAGAGAGAATTCTTTCCCATGAAGAAAATTGCCCTACAAATTAATATGCACGACTCCTAAAAAGGAATGGCCTTTGGCAGAAATACGGACGCCAGGCCCTTTAAATATTCACCGGCGCTTGAATAAAGATGTCTGTTTTTAATGCTCTGTTGTTCACGGCACAATGGAGTGTTGATTTATTAGCAGTAAAGTGAGTCACTACATCAGTGACATGACTGAAACAAAAGCCGAACAGGTTCTTTGGGATGGCCCTGGAAATTTATAGGCATTTTTGAGCAGCACTTGGAAAAAATAGATAAATAAGGTTTATATAGTAACTTAATCAATATTAGGGTTGCGCCAGTCGGTTGGCAATGTTGTTAGCACTGGTTATGAAAAAACATCAGCACAGATTTTAACTTTAAATGTGCTGAAACACTGGTGTGTAAAATTGCACTTGCATGTGTGCACTGGATATCTTAGGAATAGTTAACCAGTTTGTTAGATTAGTTGTTTAGTTAGATTAGTTAATTAGTTCTATGATTCATAAAGTTAAGTTTTAATTAATCATATCATTTTTAGCTGCAACTCATTTTCAGTTTCAAATTTCTGATGGTATCATCTCATAAATCAAACACACCAATATCAGATTAATCAGTTAATCCAAAAACAGAGCTGGACTTGTTTATTGATTAACCGACTATTCTGACTAACAGAAGACATGCTGTTATGTTTTATTCATGAGCTGATGCTACTGCCCTAAACATTTGTAAGTATATTAGTTGATTGTATGACCAGTTGAAAATTAGTCAACTGATCATAGAAATAATCAACCCCTAGTGTCATCTGCTCATGAAAGAATCTTAGTTGAGTTGGTAAAACCTTAGTCATGAAGTTAACTGATTATAGTAGTCATCAGCCCCAGTCATGGAAGAACACAGCAGTAGGTATAATAATACATTTATATCACTGCTACCTATAGTTACAGTAAGTCTTGTGCTATTTGGTCATAATTATGATCACAGCAGTAATTTCTGTTAATTGATGTATTAAAAAAAATTGATAGTTTTTACTAGCGATAGTAATAATCGGCCCCTAGTGATATTTAATCAGGACTAAAACACAGCAGTAGAAATACTAATCAAATGTCTATGTTAACCAAGAATAATAATCAAGAATTGAGTTGCCAAGTAAACCAATTATAGTAATAATTGTAAGTGCAGCAGGTGTACTAATTGATTAAACAGAAATCTTGAGAAGTTGACAATAGTAATAATCGGCCCCTAGTGATATTTAATCAGGACTAAAACACAGCAGTAGAAATACTAATCAAATGTCCATGTTAAAGAAATAATTGATGATTTAGTTGATGAATTAATTGTAGGTGCAGCAGGTGTACTAATTGATTAAACTAAAAAAATTGAGAAGAAGTTGTTGATGATAGTAATAATATGCTCCGATTGGTTAGGAGTAAAACACAGTGGTAAGAGATACTACCTGATTAATCAAGAGGTTAAACGAGTATAGAAAGAATTGTGGGCTCCAGCTGTATAATTCCTGTCCTTTTGGGCTCCTAGTGCGAACAGCTCATGAATAAAACACAACAGTAAGTCACCTGGCTGTGTGAACTACATCTAGGTGAAGGAGAGAGCCTGTGGGAGGTAATGACCCCTCACTTGCTGTGTGGGGTCTCTTTGCTGGCGTACAATCTAAAGGCCACTGTGAGTGTCCAGGAGAGCTGGCCTATGACCCTCTGCTGCTTCCTGCAATAATCTCTGTTAAAGTCAAGTTCACACACATTTACTCTCTCTCTCTTCTTTTCCCTCAGTCTCTCTCATTCTCTCTTTCTTGCACTCTCTTGCCTCACTCACACTCTCGCTCTCTCTCTCTCTCTCTCTCTCTCTCTCTCTCTCACACACACACACCCCTGGGGGAGCGTATGTGTGGGAAGTGTGTGGAAACTGTGGCAACGCTGAAGACAGTCAGCTGCGGGTGCGCTCAACTGGGTCGTGGGTAACACGCTTCCATGACAACCGCTTTTCACCAGCCCCCCAGGCCAAAAAATGCTTTTTGCTCTCTTTCTCTCTCTCTCCTCTGTGCTTTTTCTCCTCGCTCGCCCCTCTCCCTTTCATTTCGCTAAACCTCGGCCCAAACTTTCTGGCAGCGCCTCTGTACTGTACCGCTCTGAAAAGAGACTCTAAGGGGGCCGAGTTTTCGGCTTTATGGGGAACTTCACAGATAAAAGCCGAACATGCTGAACCCCTCTAAAGAAGCTGCAGTAGGAGCACACTGAGGCTTGTATGTCTCTGGGTGGAGAGGAAGTCTTTTGTGTCTCTTTCAAATTGTTGCCAGGCCTCTTTAAAGAGTTTTCTTTATGGAAACTGGAGTTAAACTACATCAACAATGATAATTGTTCCATAAAATTTGGTTTTAGGACAGGATTAAGCTGGTATTGCTACGCCAGTGCTTGACTTGTTTAAGACTGTTAGAGGACCTAAGGAAGGGTTGTATGATATATCGTGCAGTTTCTGCGATGACAGAACAGATCTACCGCATACACACATCACCAGAGAGATGCCATGACTTTACCAGCACAAAGCCTTAGAAGCTCTACAAGTACCTTACTTGTGCTGGGATTGGATTCTGCACTGCTACATGGGACACAAGTAACAAAACCATATGGCCAGTTACAATACACACACATGCACAGATCAGAAACTCCTCCATACACTAAATTTACAAGCCTGTTTTTCCCCAAGAAACTCGGGAGAGTGAAGGTTATGGTCTTCACTGCAACCTCAACGAAAGAGTTTACAAACAGCAGCGTACAGAATACAGCCTAACTGTAGCATAGCTGTACTTTGTACTCCCTCCTAGAAGCTTGCTACAACTACGCTTAATAATAAATATATTATACAGACATGGGCTGTGTCTCAAAACCTAGTGAGTGTGTAAGTAGGCTGTCTATGTAGGCAGCTGTGTAAGTAGCAGCGTTCTCTCCTCATCTCTCCTCATAAAACAGATTACTGAGACGCTCTAGTTAGAGAGAGACTGCGTCACGGCTTGTTCGCGCCCACTGCAGCACAGGACCGGTGGTTTAGCTGGTTGCTAAGCTACCGGCCGGCATCTAAAACAATAGCCCGAGGCTTAAAAATCCGCTAGTATAAATGCTAATGTCTCGAATATAAAACTGCAAAATGGTAAACGATTTGTTATAAAGTTGTTGATAAAATACTGTTTTGTATGATTATATGACCAGAAACACATTAAAACTCCAGAGAAAATTAAAATAACTTACATTTCAAAACCACTTCACTGCTCGTAGATTAGCCTGTGTTGCATCATGGGATTGTCTTAGCGGCTGAGGAAGCCTTCATTGCTTCCTTAAAATCAGGTCTAAATAAGGTTTCTTAGTTGTCAGCATGTTTAAGGTATGTAAGAATTGGGACAGTCTACATGTCGGGAGCACATACTATGACGTAAAATGCTGTTTATGTAGACCCTCACTAGGTTTTGAGACACACCCATGTTGTCGCTGTCCAATGAAAAACGAGTATCTTCAAAATGTTAACTTTACAGGAGAGGACAAAAACTGTCTTTACTTTTAATGAAAGTCTATGGAACCAGAACAGTTTTATAAGCTTTTCTGGAGCATTTCTATTGGTCCATTCACCACAACGTTTTCACACAATGTAAACAGCAGCTGTCGTGTTCAACTGATGTAAAAAAAAACAAAAGTCAACAAAAATAGACATGTTTTTCTTTGGACAGCGACGATATGTTATGTTATTTAATATAATATTTGGTGTTGTAGGCTTTTAGAACCTGTTGAGGTGCACTTAGAGTGCACAAGAATATGCTTTTAGTTCTGATGGAAGTAGATGCGTGGATTTCTTTTTATTTTTCACAACAGTGAACACTGCTTTGTAATTTTGGGTTTTGCTATTTGTTTAACGAGAGGTTCGTTCGATTTCTGTTTGCACATCCAATACAAATTTGTGCGCTTGCGTGACATCCCAACAAAGGCCTATTATTATTATTAAAACAATATCTCTACTCATAGAGTCATTATGATATCCGGCCACGTTATCAATCGTCACATTATAAGTCAGTATCGTTTAGCCCTACTTACAACTCAGTAGTCAAGATTCTTCCTCTTGGTGAAGTTCAGAGCATGATCGATAATACAGAATGTTTTTGCATATTGCATGCAATTACACATTTCCACCAGAGAGGTCTTCAAATTCCCAGATTCTACATAGTGTTACTTAAAAATATAAAAAAGTTTGGAAATAGGTTGAATAATCTTAAAACAAAAACATTCTTACAACAGAGATGTGAAGAATATTAGTAATAGAATATATGTAATAAAATATTAGATACATACATTACATTAAGAATGATTACGTTACAAGATTATAGAGACACAATTTACCAGCTTGCTGGGTCTTCCTTGATCACAGTGCATGCAGTAATAATGAACTGACATCAGTTTTTTTATGTTTGGTTTAATTCTGCACTAATATGAAGCTATTATAGGATCCTGGAATCAGAATAAACTTATTAACATTGTCTTGAAAGCAACATAGACCACAGGGAATAAGCAGCAGGTATCAGAATTACCTTCTGCAGTTAATTGGTCTTTGTGTGTATGACAGCAGCAGCGGCTGAATCTGTGTAGGATGAGGACTGAGGTGGAGCGCTGGGGGAGGAAATGAGCAATTCCGTATCATCACCCATCTAGGTCTGCTCTACTGTCAGACCTCCTGACTCCCTTTGCAGCCAGTGCGCCAACATTAACCTCCACAGAATGAGCTGACCTGGCTATCCCGACGTCGACCCAGACCAAAGGCTGAGCAAATGCAATGCATGCTGGAGCTGAAAGCTTGACCTGATCTCTTAGCCAGAAGCGGTGTGATCTCTCAGTCCAAACTCTCATTGGCTCCTTCCCTTTTAGCCCTAGCGAAGAAGAGAGTGGTTTAAAAGCTGCTCCAGTTTGTTTTACTCGCTGCCATGCTTTTCTAAAACGTTCCCATATTAGGCTACAGGTTAATGGCAGTGTTAATCTCAGCTACATCAGCAGGAGCAGTAACATTTTAGGGGCTTAGTGCGCCTGCTGTTTGAGTGTCTGTAGGGTGGGACGCTTCACAAAAGGTTCAAATTTGCCCACGCAGAGCCTCAGGTGCCGCAGTTTACATCTGCCATCAATTCCCATTGCACATGTTTGTAGTAGCAGGCAGGAAAACCCAGTCTGACAGAAAACAGAGCAGAGTGAACACAATTATTGAATTGCGGGGCCGTATTCATAACTCTGTTGACTGTCTGGGGTTGTAAAATTTCACGACTGAGAGAATAAATACCCAGAGGAATAAATAGAGAGAGAGAGAGAGATGAGTCGGGCAGTCTCTGGCCCCTATATTCTGCTTTAATGAATAGCTCATTGATTTCCTCTTACAGCTGGAAGCAGCTCTGTCCTCTCCTGTGTGTCTCCACCCCATTAATGCACTTTCACTGCAGATGAATGAAGAACAGTGCAGGCTTTTCCACAGATGCCTGTTAGGGGGCTTGTAAGGAGGTCTAGAATGGAAATCCCCCCCCATTCCAAAGTTCACGCTTGCGGTTTTGTGTACTTGTGTACAGGTTTATGTGTTTTCCACCCATTTCTAAAAAAGCACATGACCACGCTCACAGTTCAACCTGTTGGTGAAGTTCTAACGTTACTGTTTTGGAAATATTAAGAAAGAATATTTATAAGACATTGTGAGAATGTCCATAACTACCTGTCCAACAATACCCTTATACACAATAATTAGAAAACAGTCACATAAGTGTCCATTTAGTCTCTTTCTGCACGCCCCCTAGTGGTCATTCGATCAGCTGAATGGAAATCAAGTATTTCAGATGAATGTGATCAGATAACACTTTTAATGCAACTGTTAACAGATCAGTTGGAGCTCTGTAGATCACCTTGGTGTGAAATGTTTTCAATCTGTGATGAGCTGCCATTGAGAAATAAGGAATGGAGGGATGAGCAGTTCATACCTCTCCACAAATACAGCCATGTTCGAGATAATGCTGTCAGCACAACTTTAGCTTTCTTTATACCAAACAAAGTCACATACAACTGCTACAAAAATCACATTAGGCAGACTTCATTCAGCCTCTCACACAGATAAAATTGTATATGGCTACTGTGAAGAGAGGTGAAGCCAACAGGCAGATAGTTGGGCCAGAAGCATTAACTTGCGAATGTAGCTGATTTGTTTTGGTCTAGAACACGACTGGTGACTGGATTGTTCCTGTGTGCTGGATTTAGGGCTGTTTGGGAGTTATAAGCATGCTTGTAATTGAAATTGACTCTCATTAATCTGCAGTGTGGAGACATCAGAATGTACTGTGCTCAGTTCTTGTACGTGGGGTGTCACTTCGACTCCAAGTATTAAACTGATTATTCAAAATAATTATTCATAATTCAAATGGAGTAACAGCGCCTGTCACTGCTGATAATGATGTAATGATAATGAACTTTGCTTAACTTTTGCTCTTTCTGATTGGTGTATTTCTAAATCAATATGAATTTAACCAGTCGGTCCATTTGAGAACAAAACTATATAATTCATGGCATTTCCATAAAAATCAGACTTTGAATCTTTGTGAAATATTGAATTATATTGGTCTGAAGTTCTGCAGGTCAAAGTCTGCAGTGTTTGGAACACAGTGGCATGACTTCATTTAGCTTTGTGCTTTGCAGTATGCTGCCCAATCACACATCCCTGTCCAGATTTCACTTGCTGAGGACCCTCGGGTTAGCAAGTTAGCACATTTTCTTTTTCATCGTTATTGTAAAACGTCACTGATTTGAATTCTGTTGTGTGCTTTGTTGCTTTTGTTTACAAAGTTATTGTCCAGCACTGTTGTAGAGAGTTAGTGGATATAGCCATGCACAATATCTTTCACATACACAACGCTCCAATGTAAACACGATGTTTGGTGTAGCTGGTGTTGATGTTGCTATTGTTTTGTAATTGTGTTGTTTGTTAAACTGTATCTTTGTAAAGGCTCATTGTTAAAATGCCTGCTTAATATAGAGCATTCGCCTGTACGCCCAATGTTTCCCAGTTCTTCTGTGCAAAAGTCTTAGACACCTAATTCATTGTTTACAAGCCTTTATCTTAGTAATAAATATATATTTTTTTACCAGATATCATTGAAACAGATGTAAATAAGCATAAATACAGCACAAAGTAGCTTAAAAATCTTATTAAGAAGTAGATCATATCTTGTGAACCAGTTTGAAGAACAAAGTTCAGTTCTAGATTTCTCCTGGACGCCCCAGACATTGTATTAATGTATTCAGTTCCTTCAGCAGCAATCTTGAGCATTCAAAGCAGGTATTAGATGATACACTGCTAGTAATACTGTGTTGTTTCCACAAGGAAAAACTTGGACCACTGCTTACTGTGTTAATAATATTGGAATATTTAAAAAATAAATTGTGTTGCTGAGCAAATAAAAGCTTCCTGTCTGAACAATTTAAAAAAATATATAATAATAATGTCCCCCAGTGTCTAAAACGCTTGCACAGTGTTATATATCTAGCTATGCCTTCGGGGTTGCTCTCAAAGTTGTTGACTAATGGCTTCAATATCTGTGTTTCATCCAACGGCAGCGCGGAAATTGGGATCGCAATCCAGGAGACGTTAGATCAGGACGGGCATGTATGATTACACTGCACTGGCTCTATATTCTACAGTCTGTGTGTATGCTCACAGTGCTCTTCATGTGGTGTTTGGCATCAAAGTTTCATCTCCCTCTGCGCTGGCATGCCCATGCGAGTGTTTTCGAGTCCTTTGTGTGTTCTTGTGTGGAAAACACAGGAAAATAACTCCGTTTTTAAAAATATCCAGATAGGTGTGGACAATGCCTGAATCACTGTGGCTTATCGCTAAGCCCACAGCCACTGATAGCTCTCAGGCCCCTGCTGGAGTGTGTGTAGCGAGCCAGCTAGTGTCCCTAGCACTTCTGTGTTTGCCTCATTATTTCATTAGCATTAATGGGATAGATCCATTATGCAATGTTCTCTGTGCTCTTATGCAACCGCTCACCTGAGAGCTTCTGCTCCTCACTTAGCACCCTCTGTCTCATAGGTTTAACTCTTCCCTGTCACTTTGCCTTATCCAAATGATATTATTCTTGCAATACGCCAACTTGTGCATATAAAATATATGTGGCCGCAAGATATGTTCTTTAAACTGAGATCTGGCATGACAAAATTCAACATTCAAGGTTTTTTTTTTTTTATAAAATAAATGCTCATTTAAATGCATAACATATCAATTTAAACGTCTGAAGCTACGGATCTTCTTGGTAGTTGCAGCTAGGGGTCGTAGGACATCAACTAATCGCAGAAGACGGCATGAATACAACCACAGCAGAAGGAAAAGCATCTTTAAAAATGTTAACATTTGCAGGATTGTACGTCGTTGTGACGTCTTTCCAGTGACAAGGCTTTTTATTCTTATTTCTCTTGAAACCAGCATTCAGTATCTGATCTTTGAAGCACTGTAGATTGGAGGAGATATGTTAGAACTGAGCTGAAGCCCACAGGCCAGTACAGCATGTTGTGCCCTATCCAACGAGGCCTGGATCTAAGCCGGAGATAAGAACCCCAAAATCACCAGCTCCTCACCGGTTCCCTTCTCTGAAGTGCCCATGTTGTCATAATCATGGGATGTTAGAAAAGGTCAAATATTAAAAATCGCGTAATAGATTATGTTTAGTGATACTGTATTCTTAAAAACACAGTATTGATTAATAACAGTTTAAATGCAGACATTTCTGGCAGACAGTGAATCATTGTGTGCTGTGTTTAAACATCTGACCACTAGATGGCAGTGCTGGAATCCATTTCCAGACGTTAGACTCGTCCTCTCTATCATATATATAAATGAAGGGCGCACTGCTAACATTAGCACTAGCAAACTGTGGTGTGTTTTATACTAGGATTTAAAAAATTGCCAGCTTGCTTGTGAAATCGCAGTATACTGAATCGTGACGTCTGTATCTGATACGTATCGTATCACCAGGCACTTGTAGATACACAGTCTTGTCAGCGACTAGTCGACATCAAGCCAAGCAGTCGAAAAGTCTGTGCAACCCCAAGTTGCCCCAACTGAGAGTCACCGGATTAAATACCACATGGCTTTGATTTCGGTTGATCATTAATGCTGAGCGCCCCCTGGAGGATGTAGGAGATGCGGCACTGACTTGCAAATCCGCTGTTGACTGCAGGTACTTATCTGTTGTTTATTTTTTGTCATTCTGAGACCTGTTTAAATAGCTTGGTCACTCTGGATACTGCCCCTAACCTGGTGTGGCATTAGCCTCTACTGTTAGAACAAAGACCTCGAGTACCTGCCGCGCAAAGCTAATGTCGTCCCTCTAATCATTCCTTTGACTGTACAGTAACGGATTTCCTGACAAAAGGGATACGCCACTTTCCAGGGCTGCAATTAGGAAGTGTCAAGGATACCGATTGAAAAGGGTTACCATGGAAACAGCGAAATGGAACACACGAGTGTGCAGTCGTAACGCCCTTTTCCTCTCACTCTCCGTGTGTGTGTGTGTGTAGCTATTTTTAACAGCTATTATATAAGGTTTTAAATGCTCATAGAGGATATATCTCCCCTCTTTTGTCTCCATCCGGTCCCGCTCACCTGTCCTCACTCTCGCTCGCCGACGCTAAAGCACCCTGTCATCTCTCTTCCGTTCACCATTCTCTGTGCGCATCCCTCCATTTTCCTCCAACAGGCATATACCTTCTGACGAGAGCCAGTCATGATGTATGTGAAACTATCATTCCTTTAAACTGCTGTCAAACGATTAGCTAAATCGGCTGGGTGATGTACGGGGTGGTGTTTTATCTTTGTCTCTAAATGGCCCGCGCTGATGGCGGCAGTTCACTTTAGAGTGCATTAAATGGCAGCATGGCAGAGCAGATGGTTATGTATATTCAGGGCAGCTCTATGCACTGTAAAAATAAATTAGCATGGCTAATGGGATGAGCGGGTCATAGGGCTCGGAGCTTTCAAGGGCTGACCTTTACGTCTGTGTTTTCTCCTGGATTAGTTATGGTTCTCGGCTTTGTTCTTTTCACCGGCCTCTCTGAATTACCGTCAAGGTGGGAAGGCAAACAGTGAAGCTCCTGCTACGGTGCACACGCTTCTTTTTTGTGCTTCTGAAATTGACTTTGTAAGCTGTTGTTAACCTAATTTGTTACAGCGGTCATCTCAGTCCAGTGGCAGTGTATTTTATTGGACCAATGGAACAGTGGTCTCCAAATCTCCTGCTGGAGATCTACTTTCCTGCAGGGTCTGATTCGCAAGTAATGTGTTGCTTCTGGTTGGCCTGAATTAAGAGCATAAGATCCAGCCACTGAAGAGCTTCTGGAAAGGTCTGAATTCAATAGGGTAGGAGGGGCAGTATGTGGTCAGAACTAGGCTTTGAAGGTAGGTAGATCTACAGGACCAGGGTCAGTGCCCACTGCTGTTTTTAACATATGCAAACCTATTTAGAGTCCTGAGCTTACAAGAAAAAGAAAGTAACAAATTTGCCATTTGCTTTTGTGAATAACGAGAGCAACTAGCAACTAAGATGTGGGGCCAGGTGTGATCTTGTGATCGAACCAATAGACATTCTGAGCTAAATGTGGGTGGGAACATAGACTTACTGGAGTGGGAAATGTTGTCTTCTGTTAACGAGAATCGTTGGTTTCTTCAAGAAACACAGTTTATTTGTGCGTGCCTTTCTTTTAAAGTAATCTGACATTAGTCTACCAACACATTGGTTGGTAGATGACTGACCCATATGACTGTAAGATAACCTCCAATAGGGTGGTAATTACATCAAAAGAGACAAGATTAATAGAACAAAGAGAGGTCTCGCTGGGGGTCGGCTCTGAGATAGAGACAAAGACTACAGTAGAACAGAAAACTTATAACTTATAACAAAATAACACAGTAGAAAACTATTCAACAGAAACCAGTCCAACACCTTCAGAAGGCAGAACTCAAAAGGTGAGTGTGATGGCGTGCCCGTCAACATTGTCCCATGTTGTTAGTCAGTGGGTATAACATTAGTTAGCGTTAGTAAAAAGCTACCCCAAAAACTCCAGTTAGCAAGTAGACGAGTGTTGCACGTGTGTTTAAAGCACATTACATATCGTCGCTGTTCAAAGAAATACAAGTATCTTCAAAACGCCAACATTACAGGAGAAGCCAAAAACCTTCTTTACTTGTAATGTAAGTCAATGGAACCAGAATTTGTTTTCAAGCTACTTTGGAGCATTTCTATTAGTCCATTAAATTTTTCACACAATGTAAATAGCAGCTGTCGTGTTCAAATAATGTAGAAAAATTAAAACGACAACAATTGGAGATACACGTTTGTCTTAGAGAGTGACGATATGGTGAAATAGTTCTGTTAACAAGAACGTTTCACTAGTTAAATTGCATTCTGGACATTAAAAGAAAGCAGACTAAAAGAACTGGGGGGGATTAAAGTGGGACATACTCTTTTTAGTGTAGACGTTCAGCACCAGAGCTTAAACAACTTGTTTGCAGATTTGTATTCTTGTTACGAGATCACATCAGACCCTGGGAGAGTAGTTAATGCTGGCCATGGGCCAGACCCAAAGGATTTCTGGTAGAGCTTCAAAGTTGCCGCCGCACTTTAGTCCAAGACTACTGATGCAAATGGCTGTCTTGATACTTTTGGACACCTGTATCTAGAAGAAGAAGCACCAGCCGACAGCGAAGCAGCACCGCTCATGTAATATTTAACGTTCCACAAGGTCCCACAGAGTTTGAGGTTGAAGTTCTGAGGGAGACAGAGAACAGAAAATAGCTTTCTCTGTTTTGAGAGGGGCGTTTAAGAGAGGTTCCAAAAAGGGTTCTTGGCGCGATGCCAGAGCAGAACCAATTTTAGCTCCCTGAACAACGTTTTAATGGATGGTTCTTTAATGAACCCTTTTTTTAAATGAGATGTGCAAACAGAAAGACCTTTTTAGAGTTCATTGAACCTCCACGTACTGTAAATGTGATAATATCTATTATCTATTTACCAATTAAAGCTTTTCCTTTAAGCGTACTTTCAAGTCGAGAACCATTAAGGATGATTTTGTGGTCTTTGGTTTGGTGTAAAAGACTTCAGCCTCGTTTGTAGTGTAACCGTGACCAGCTGAAAGGGTCGTTCAGTGGTTAGACTGTCATTGTGGTCACATTGTGGTTGGGATGAATATCAATTAGGGTGTTCTCGTATTTCTCAGCATATGTAGCAAAATGCTTTGCATTGTAAAGTACCACGAGATGGGATCACTTTGGAAAGTTACAAAGAAGAGTATAAAATAACACTAATCTGCTAGAGCTGTACAACTTCACAGCTTTTAAATGTTTAGCAGGACATTAGTAAACAATAGATAAAAATAAGGAAGCTTTTAGGGGCAGTACTTTTAGAATATATAACAGAGCTGTACATTATTATGGAATTTAAAAACTGTATAACTTTGAGAATTAGCTAATAACTTAACAAACCTCAAGAAATCCTCAAGTGGAGGTCAAATCTCAAAGCAGAAAACTTGACACTAAAACGTATATAAGTAGTCATTTACTATATTTTTTTTCTATTATTTGATGCGCTTTGATGCAAAGTCCAAATTTAGTATTTTATTATTATATATTAATATTATAAATATTAATGTGGAAAGTGATTCTCAACTGTAGAACAGCAGTATATCATTGCAGTCATGGAAAAACCTCAAACCTCCATTGCTGTTATTTCTATTATTTTCTAATTTGAAAACTCTAGTTGTCTTTTGAACTTGGTTAAGTTTTTATGATGAACAGATAAATGGTTCAGAATTATTTGCACACAAACCTTGTTACATTGGCCTCTTTTCTTTTCCTGTTTTCCTGCTTTTGTTCTGACAGCTACAATATCTGATTTCTGTCAAACACAGTTAATAATAAGAGTCACATCACCCAAACATTAAAAGTAAACCACTAAACTTGGCCCACAGAAATGTAAAAGGATACGTACTGCACAGTGGTCACGTTCTGCTCAGTCTGAGAGAAGCAAAGTCATCTTAAGTATTTCAGCTCTTTGTTTTGTACTGAATCTGAATCTCCAAAAGCAGCTATTCATTGTTGTGTGTAGCGCAGAGACTCTCCGGTCTCCTTTTGCATCCTGACCGTTTGCCCATTTTGTGAGCAATTTACTTCTATTACTCCAGTGAGCTGTGATGACATCTGTTGGGGATACTAACAGTACTGCTATGCTACTGTATTACTGGGTATGATCATGGCAGCAAAGGACACATACAATAACGTGTTTAAGATTCAAGATTCAGGAGTTTATTGTATGCATATAAGCTCAGAGGAACAAGGAGTCGCATAGTACCATGAAATTCTTACTCTTCTGAACTTCAAGTTGCTCACAAATACAATATAAATATTGTAAAAAAGTATGAAGTAAGAAAGCACAAAAAGAATCAGAGGCAAGAAATAAAAAAATGTATCTCATTTTTGATAAATTTTGTTTTTTTCGTGTTGAACAGGACAGCTGTGTCCTGAAAAAAGTTGTATGATGAATGGACCAATAGAAATCACTCCAAAATCCAATAATTCTGATTCCATTAACTTACATTGAAAGTAAAAAAAACGTTTTTGGCCTCTTCTGTAAAGCCTTTTTGTAAATACTTGTTTTACTTTGGACAACCATGATGATGTCATAATCTTTCTGTCTATGTATCAGCATTGACTCTCTTCTGTCAGCATCTTAACACAAGAGTATTTTTGACTGTTGTACAGCTAGTATTGATTCTCTAACTGGACAACAAAACACACCTCACAGAACACGTCTGCTGGTCGCTGTAAATGTAAATACTGCCCTGATTAGTGGTTTACATTTAGTGCTAATCTTGCTGAAAGTCGTCATCAGTGTTCTGTGAAATCTGATTTCTGGAGATTGTTTGGAAATGTTTTTCTGCAGCAGGCGTGTTACTGTAAATGCTGCCGAACAGAAACTTTTTTTTACAGTTAGCAGACGGCAGAGGTTGTGTAACGCTAAGCTTATGATTATGTGATTAGTTGTACAGCCTTACTCACAAGCAGCAAGCGCTGAAGATCATCAAGTGCTCATAACTAACAGTCTGTCCATGTGAACAGTGTGATTCACAGCGACAAAACAGCCACAGGACTTTAGAGATTTTACATTGTCAGCCTAGTACTGCATGACCAGGGTGCAGAGTCCTGCTCTTTGTGGAGAGCCAGCTGATTTGATCTGACATGAATCTGTCACAATGAGGTGTCAAGACACTGATTACGTGAGCTTCACCTCTGGGGCTGCCAGAATCTTCTAGAACCAGACCATTAGAACTGGGTTGGATGCTTCTTACTTACGTTGTTAAACCATGTGGAGAAAAGCTTGATTTAGCAATGAAAACAATATGGATACCGGACGTGTACTCAGAAAATAACATACAGTGCCACTGTAGTCCAGCACATTGGACTTGAACTGAAGCAGTGACGTGCAAGTGCTAAATGAGAGCTTTGTAATTTACTTTTATATCAACAATAGAGGGTTTTAGAATGTATTCAGCACATTTGACTTAATGGAACTGACATCACACAGAGACATTAACATTAAACACTTGACTCTGTTTAGGTTGAAATGTTTTTGTACACTCTTAGCAAAAATGGTTTTTTACAGTTCAGGAAAAGTGATGTGACCTGCAACCATAAAGGAATGATTTTGGGTGCTACATAGAACTATTTTAAACGAGTTACCTGAAGAGCCATATACAACTAGTCTTTCATCAGAAAGAAGAACAGTTTAAGCATGCAAAAAAACATTTATAAGTTCACATTATTCTTTAAGTTGTCATATTTATATATAGAAGTATTGTTTTTAGAAAACGTGTAGTTAATGACTGCCAGAAGTTTGGGTAACTGGTGATGGTCTTATTGGCCCATAATGAAACAATTTACTGTTCCTGCTTGTTCCAGTAAAATAAGTAAAATGTGTAATCATTTGGGTTCAGGACAAATGATTGATTAAGGTCAGTCACTAACTTTTGACTTTTGACTTTCCTTGAATACATTCATAGTTACTTAGATGTAGGGGTATAGGAAAATGAATTGAAATATTGAATATCGGGATATATATATTATGTTTCGTGATACTGTATCGATTCTCAAAAATTCCTGGCAGACAGTGAATCATTGTGTGTTGTGTTTAAACTTCTGACCACTAGATGTCAGTGTTGAAATCTATTTTTCCAGTCCAACATTTACAAGCAGCACAAGGGCGCAATGCTATTGTAAACATTAGCAAGCCTGTTCATATAGTGGTGTGTTTTAATAGTAACAGTATATCACGATATATTGAATTGTGTATTACGATACCTATTGTATTGCCAGGTCCTTGCCAGTGCACAGCCCTACTTAGATGTATGTTCTGAATGTTGTCCTGCTGCAAAATGATCTGAGCAGTCAAAATATCTCTGTAGCTTTGCTTCCACTGGCAGGAGGTCAGATTAAATGACCACACAGTTTTTCAGTTGTGGCCCAACATGCTAAAACCCCCTATTACTTACAGATAAGATCACGAGCGGTTCCCTTTTGTCAGTACATATTCCTCTTTCCATCAGTCTTTCACTGCTTTGTTCCAGAGCTTTACAGCCACTCCTATTTAAGAATGACTTCTGTCATTCTGTTCTTTACCAGTGGTTTGCATCTTGTTGTGAACTCTTTGAGTCCATGAGGGTGTAGTCCCAATATCTGTGATGATCTAAACAATTCTAAAGAATCTCACAGCACACATATTCATATTAATCACTTCTTTAATTGCACAACGATGGATGCTTTGGAAGTGTGTCTCAGCCTCATTGGTATATTTGGCTCCATGATCCTTCCTACGTTGATACCTAGTGTAATCTAACCTTTTCATTTCTTCTTTCCTGCCTCAGGTTGCTTGGACTGCTGCATTAAGTGTCTGGGCGGGGTGCCGTACGCCTCATTGGTGGCCACCATCCTGTGCTTCTCTGGAGTGGCGCTGTTCTGTGGCTGTGGTCATGTGGCACTGACGAGCACCGTGACTATGCTGGAGAACCACTTCTCCCGCATCACATCAGACCACGCCACTCTCATCGACGTGTGAGTTTGTGGGGGTGTGTGTAGAAGGGGGTGGGGGGTGTCACAACATAAAAAGCGAATGGGGGGAAACATCAATGTCTGATTCCAACAGTTTGATAGAAAATGACTATTGCGTATGTGGTATAATGTGGTTTCGATATTTAGGCTGTACTGTGTATTTATTTTACTGTGAAAGAATCTTTAAAGCATTATATTCTTTTTTCACTGTTAGAAAAAAAACGGAAAATGTGTATTTAATATTATAGAGAAATGAGTAAATACACAGAAATATGTTTTTATATATCTCAAGTTTGTGTCAAGGTCTGAGATATATTAGACTGTAAGTTGGTTCTCGTGGTCGACAAGTTGTGTGTGAGAGGCAAGTGTGAAGAGCTGTGCAAAATCAAATGTTATCGCAAAACAGTGAAACGGTGTGGCTTGTATGGTGCCCTGGTCAACAGTAGTGAGTAGTAGTGTGAGTAGTACTAGAGCCAGGATGTTGGACCTCAGAGCAAAGGCTATTGTATCTGTTTGGAACAGGTGCATGGCATGGCATCCTGCTGCATATGGGGCTGTATAGCCACAGACCTGTCCACAGAGTGCCCATGCTAACCCATGCCAGAGTCAGAACTTAGCCTGAAGAAGGTTGTCTGGTACATTTAAGTACATTTGCATCATCTGCCTGGGGAAGAGTTGGTACCAGGGCACACACTGAGAAGAAGACAGATCAGTAGAAAGTGTGATGCCTCGGGCAGTGATCTGCTGGGAAGCCTTAATATTTTTAGGGGTTTTTTTCAGATGATAAGTTGATCTTCCATTAACATACTATTCCAAATGAAGTTAACAACTTTTTTTAAAGTTTCCAGTGTAGAAGAATGAATTTGGTGTATCGTTTCTGCTGAAAAGATACAAGATCATTGTTTTGACTGTTAGCCTAAAGACCACCTAAAGAAGACTTTTGGACAGCACTGTACACTACAGTAAAATTTGCAGTATTTTTCTTTTATGTATTATAATATTAACAGAATATTTTTTTACATTTATCTGCAAACAATTTGTTTCTCATTTTTTTATTTAGATATTTTAATTTTTTTAATGTATTTATTTTTATAAATTTTAATTTACTTTTTAATATTTAGCCTGTGTAACCTTGTACCCTGCTGTTCCGAAACACATTTAAAGATTTAAAGAAATACATAGTAGTTGGCCTGTAAAGTTCTTGTAGGTTTTAAATAATTTGTCAGAAGCTATAAAAATGTTGATTTTAGATTTTTAGATGATTTTAGAAATGACTGAGAAAGCTGTATGTATGAATAAAATGCATATGCAGGATGCTTTATACCTGAAAAGTGGTGATTATACAAGATGACAACAAAAATGTACATTTAAGTGTACAATAATTAATGATCGCTGGAAAAGCAAGGAGAAGGAGAGAAAAGAAACAAGTGGACGCTTCACTGAGTGTCATCATGCCTCTCCATCTGCTACAGCCTGTGCTTATGTGCCTGTATATGTGTGAGCAAGTACTAGACCAAAAATGGAGCGAAGTGAGTAATATTCTCTAAACGTGTCACTGAATATAAGCATGTAGACGTTACATCCCTGCTGCAGCGCAGTGCGGATGTTTCTGTAGCTGACAGATTCAGTTCCAGTGGAGAATGAATGGGTTATTACATTTGACTTCAGGGCTGTACACGTTTGTTTTGGATTCAGACTCTGCATAATGTCTCTGTCCCACAGTTGCTCTAAATAACATTCTCGGCTGTGTTGTTTTGTTTTCTGTGTAGTGTTCAGATTCTGCAGTACATCATCTACGGCATTGCCTCTTTCTTCTTCCTCTATGGCATCATCCTGTTGGCTGAGGGCTTCTACACGACCAGCGCTGTCAAAGAGATGCACAGCGAGTTTAAGACCACAGTGTGTGGCCGCTGCATCAGTGCCATGGTATAATGGAGCACAAACACGGATATACATAAGCATGCATTTATACACTGACACAGTCTAAACATCTGTCCTTAAAGTCCATCATATCTAGATTCTATTACTGTTTATGGTGTCTACATTTCATTAATGTCTGCATTGTCTATATTCCATTACTGTCTATATCCCATTAGTAACATAGACAACACTGACACTATAGACCGTAATGAACAACTTAGACAGAGTCTTAGATAGAGTATAGACTACATAGACCATAAAGGCATATGGACAACATAGACTGTAAGAGAATATAGTTAACATAGATTGTAATAAAATATAGTCAACATACACTGTAATGAAATATAGACAACATAGACTGTAATGGAATATAGTCAACATAGACTGTAATAAAATATAGACAACATAGACTGTAATGAAATATAGACAACATAGACTGTAATAAAATATAGACAACATAGACTGTAATGGAATATAGTCAACATAAACTGTAATGGAATATAGACCACATAGACTGTAATAGAATATAGACCACATAGAATGTAATAGAATATAGTTAACATAGACTGTAATGGAATATAGACAACATAGACTGTAATAGAATATAGTTAACATAGACTGTAGTGGAATATAGACAACATAGACTGTAATAGAATATAGTTAACATAGACTGTAATAAATTATAGACAACATAGACTGTAATAAATTATAGACAACATAGACTGTAATAGAATATAGTTAACATAGACTGTAATAAATTATAGACAACATAGACTGTAATAAATTATAGACAACATAGACTGTAATGGAATATAGTTAACATAGACTGTAATAAAATATGGACAACATAGGCTGTAATGGAATATAGACAACATAGACTGTAATGAAATATAGTTAACATAGACTGTAATAGAATATAGACAACATAGGCTGTAGTGAAATATAGTCAACATAAACTGTAATGGAATATAGACCACATAGACTGTAATAGAATATAGACCACATAGACTGTAATAGAATATAGTTAACATAGACTGTAATGGAATATAGACAACATAGACTGTAATGGAATATAGTTAACATAGGCTGTAATAGAATATAGACAACATAGGCTGTAATGGAATATAGACAACATAGGCTGTAATGGAATATAGACAACATAGGCTGTAATGGAATATAGACAACATAGACTGTAATGGAATATAGACAACATAGACTGTAATGGAATATAGTTAACATAGACTGTAATAGAATATAGACAACATAGGCTGTAGTGAAATATAGTCAACATAAACTATAAAGGAATATAGTCCACATAGACTGCAATAGAATATAGACAACATAGACTGTAATGGAATATAGTTAACATAGACTGCAATAAAATATAGACAACATAGACTGTAATGGAACATAGTCAACATAGACTGTATAAAAATATAGACAACATAGACTGTAATGAAATATAGACAACATAGACAGTATAAAAATATAGACAACATTGACTGTAATGAAATATAGTCAACATAAACTGCAATGGAATATAGACCACATAGACTGTAATGGAATATAGTGAACATAGATTGTAATGAAATATAGACAACATAGACTGTAATAAAATATAGTCAACATAGACTGTAATAAAATATTGTCAACATAGACTGTAATGAAATAAAGACAGCATAGACTGTAATAAAACATAGTCTACATAGACTGTAATGAAATATAGACAACATAGACTGTAATGGAATATAGACAACATAGACTGTAATAGAACATAGTCAACATAGACTGTAATAGAACATAGTCAACATAGACTATAATAGAACATAGTCAACATAGGCAGTAATTGTACTCACATAGTGGTGAAATATGCACAATATAGACATTAATGTAATGTATGCTAGACTATTTAATAGAGAGCACAGTAGTGGAATGAGCACAATGTAAACAGAAGTCGAAGGTGCAAAATGTTGACAGCAGTGGATTATGCACAAACTAGGCAGTTCTAGAATAGACTTATTAGCAGTATGGACAGAATAGACTGTACAGATATTTAGACAACATAGGTATTTGTGGAATGTAGACAAGAAAGAAATTAGTGAAATATGAAGTGGGCTATTTACACAATGATGTCTACACAGTAGTGACAATGAAAGCAGTACTTTTCTCCAAACTATTGTATTATTGTTTTTTCTTTGTATTTTGTATTGTATATTTTTATATTTGGTAATAGCCAAATAAAGTCAAATCAACTCTACACTATAATAATGACACAACTGCTCTGATACTGTTGAATGCCACTCTTAAATGTATGCATCGCACTGCACTGGTCCATTTTTACACCCCATCACATGCACACACACACACACACACACACACATACACACATGCTACATACTGTACACATGCGGGCCAAGCCCAGCCCTGCAGGGCTGTTCTGGCACAGTTAGTACTATGTAGCCTAATTCCTTTAATTGCTACAGATGTCCAGTAACATCAGTCTTTAAAGCCTTGCAGTCATGTGTGTGTGTGTGTGTGTGGGTGGGTGTGTATGTATGTGTATGTGTGTGTGTAAGAGTGTGTATGTATGTGTATGTGTGTGGGGTGTGTATGTGTGTGGTTATGTAAGTTGGCATGTGCTACTGTTGTAATCCCATCCATGGATGAGGCCCTAGTCTTAAGTAGGCCATCATATTAGGTCATATTCCAAATAAGCATTAAGACAGTGATGGCTCTTGACAACACTGTACTCCTCAGTTTGCTAAACCAGTTATTACGTTCAATTTTGTATTAATTTAAATCCGCTTCAGGAAAGGATGCTGTGACCACGTGTCTGTATCAGGACAAATAGTCTAGATATATTGCTGCTGTTTTCAAAATACAGTCATAAGCATGAATAATAATAATTGAATATTTTTTCTTTCACTTAAAACAATAGAATCAGCACTTTCCACAAAATTCCTCTGTTCCAGTGAGTTATGACTGAGAAATAATGAATTTAAATTGTTACATATTCTTGCTATTTGAGGTAATAAAGGTACCTACTATGCATTAAGCTGTATTTACAGTATATATACTATTCTAATGGCCATAGGAATGGAAAATAAACTCATTTTCTCTGGTCTTCCCTCAGTTTGTGTTCCTGACCTACATTCTGGGCTTGGCTTGGCTGGGCATCTTCGGCTTCTCCGCAGTGCCTGTCTTCCTTTTCTACAACATGTGGACCACATGCGCCGCCATGAAGTCTCCTATTGCCAATCTAACCTCTGTGGACAACATCTGTGTGGACGTGAGGCAGTACGGTGAGTTTGTACCAAACCCTGTACTGCAGTTGATTTTATGGCAGAAGGGAAGAGAGGCAGTAAAAAAGCTATAGTGCTGTGGCATAAAGGTGATTTGGAATAATCCTTAAACTAAAAGTAGAGACAGCATTCAGCAAGCCTCCATCTCCAATCTTTAAGCTCTATGTGATACATGAGTCCAAAATATGATCCCAACGCATTTTTTGGCATTAATCATTAGAGCTGTTATCAGGCCTGAAAATCTGAACTGTACACCAAATAGCCTGAGATGGACCGACTCACAGCAGCTGTACTGTAGAACTGGTGAATGGCAAATGAAGTCTGTGGGTTCTGTTTCTCAGTGTAGCCAAGAATCACCTACTTTCACAGGAATGGGCCTTTTGACTCACTTGTAAACTGACTGACCACAAACACTTCTCTTAGCTTGGCATATAATAGATATCATACACACTGTTGACCTTTGTGGAGCATCTGAAGGCGAGGCTTAAAAATATCTGAGATATTGGTGTTAAAATCTGACCACACCCACTGTAAACAGACATTAAAGCTCTACTGCTCATGACTGGAAGTATAAACCAGGGACAGCCAGGGCCTGTATCATCCAGAATGTTGCTGAGAGAGCTTGACTTTCAGTCATTTGCTAAAGTTAGGGCGGGTTGGATTTTCTGTGAAAATAAGAAATAACAGATACAGAGAACACACCTCTGCACATTGTATTGCACAATTACTGTTGGTTTGCTGGCTTTAACATATGGGTTGGAGCATAAATTGAGTGTTTTTAGACCTATATGTTAATTTCTGCAGAAAATGTCATATTAAAGTGTGTTCTTTGTAGAGCATGTGTTCGCTTATTTTCACTTATTAAATCTACAAAGACTGTACCTCTTCTCAATAATGCAGCATTCCAATGAAGGCTCATTAGGGATCATAATGCTTCCATTTACAGAAATGGTATCTGATGCTTTTCCATGATTAAAACTATATGGCAGCTCCAGTCTGGAAATGACCTCATTTCCACTTGGGATAATCTACGCTGGGGAAGATAATTCATGTTTCCTTTTATAAATTATGTAGTTTCTTATAGTTCCAAGCAAGTTTACAGCTAATGAAAAAACTCTTGAAAGGGAGTTTGGGGGGAGGAAAAAATCAGAAGGGTTTATTTGTCCTCTCTGTGGAATAAAGCCTCTGAGATGCTTCCGTCAGAAGTAATGTTTGGTATTTTGTCCTGCATCAGGAGTTATTCCTTGGAACGCTGATCCTGGCAAGGCATGCGGACAAACTTTGGCTGACATCTGTAACACCAGTGAGGTAAATTTAGCATTTTAACTTATTTCAACTGTACAAAGCATTGCTTTACATATTTACTGCAGAAATATTTAGCATAATTACTGCAGTACAGTATAGTAAAGCTTAAGGCCTAACTTATTTCAAAGGATCATCCAAAAAACAAGATTTCCTGTTTTTGAATTCAGAGTTCAGTGTATTTTATTTTATAATCTGTTATTATATATATATATATATATATATATATATATATATATATATATATATATATATATATATAGAATATATCTGGTTGTATCATCACAACAATTAACACCTTTATGAATGGCAGTAGCCTAAGCCCACCCAGCTTTTTGAACAAAGCACAATGTACTGCAACCAATCAGAACACAGCTCATAAACTTAAATGTGTCCTTTTTCTACATATGTTATACACAATTTCAGTTAAACCTATTAAAACACTTGCACAAGGCACACATCAGATTTCTGTTAAGATGTTAAATAAACAGCAAATAAACAGGAACTGTGCCTTAATGTGAATTTAACATAAAGTTTATGCTCTGTAGATAAAATTGGCCAGTAGGGCCTTAAAGATACTCTTAAAGATACAGTAACAATAGTAAGAATATAGTAACGGTTTAATTTAATGGATAAAGAAAATTCAGAACATAACAACATATTAAAACAAGTTTGTTTTGTTTTATATGTGGAATCAATGCTTTCAGAGTAAATCATTTAGCGCTCTAATGTGACTACTGTCTTTTCTTACTTTCGTACCTTTGCAGTTCTATTTGTCCTACCATCTGTACATTGTTGCGTGTGCCGGAGCTGGAGCCACTGTGATTGCACTGGTAAGGTTTCATCTGAATGAGCCCATTTACAAAAATAAAGATAATGTATTTGATTAGTCTGTTAAAATCATTTTATTCTTGATTACAGGGCATATGTTTAAATACCATTACATTGCTGTGAAACCGGGTGTTGTGTTAGGACTGCTGTGATGTTTTAGTTATATTCAGTGCAGTTCTGTTTAAAGACCATTCCTGGTTATCTTAATGATGTGACTGCATAATTACATAATGCTCAGAATGCTTGTGTGAATGTGACTCCCATTTACCAAGAACTGGCTTTGAGGTTCAGTGGAAAATCGGTTTCACACAATTTTCCCCTTATTCTAAAAGTACATATCAGCCAAGATATATTTGGTACTTGAAGCTGTATCCTTTAGTTTTACACTGAAGCTATGATACCCATGTAGCTAATGAGTAAAGGAAGCTTATAAGACAGTAATTACCATTAAATTGGGTGTTTCATGTGTATAGTATGCAGTGTAAGTGCATATATATATACTGTATTTCAAAAGAAATAGACATAAACACATTGCATTGTCTGAATTTGTCCATTCTTTGTCCATTTTAACAGGTAACTCTGTCATAAAACATAAGCAAGACTATTTGAGATTACTTAACAGCTCGACATGGTCTGAGGTCGGTGTGATGATTTAGGCAAGCATTTATAAGATGTTAATTAGTGAGCTTAAGCTTCCATTGCTTTTCAGCTTTATAAACCTCATAGCTTCAGTGCAAAACCAAGCAAAACTTACCTCTGGGTACGAAACCCTTACTTTACAATAATATGATATATATTTAATGACAATCAGTGTTGAAAATGAGTTTCAACTGACCAGTTAAAAGCTCATATTTTGTATGGCTAATTTTTAAATCTGTTTTTTCGAGTGATGTGTTTCTGTAGATAGATAGAAATAGATAGATACTTTATTCTACCTCAAAATTTTCCTCCGAAAAACATACTTTGTATCATATAAGTGTGTTCTTTTGTTTATTATATGGGGAAAAGCTTAAATATGTTGCCTAAAAGCAACATTGTGCGGGAGTGGACTAGACAGAGTTAATAGTAGCAACAGAGGGCTCACTAATAGAGCCACTTGAGAGAACACTGCAGAAGGATTTTTGTTCAAATTCTGTTGTTATTACCTTCATTAAACTTGGAAAAAACATGTAACAAACAGCAACACTTAACAAGTTGTTTCCACAAATCAACTAACACATTACAAACATTTTCACCCACTTTTACCGTCTGGAGAGTGTTTTTAAAACTGTTTAATGATGCAAGTTCTTAATAAAAGTTGTATGTCCTTATTCAAATTCAATATTCCACTCAGAAATTGCAGCATAAACAAAAGCTCTTAAGAAGATACACACTTTGAGAGCACAGGCCAAAATTTCGCAGTTATTGATATATAATATTATTAGTTAAGAAGCTAATAATATATAATATTATAATATTATAATAAACCCAGTATCTGTATATACATAAAGTACCACTAAATCAGCCTACGTGTACTTAATGAGAACAAAGCTGCTCTTTCATGAAGAACAGAGTGACAATTAGTAATGAATCTCTATGATAAACATTATATAAGTGTATAAGCAGTACAAAGATGCATGCATGTAAATGACTTCATAATTGGCGAAGAAAAGACAAATAAATAAGTTTTGTTTAGCTTCAAAAAACAAGAAAAATATTTTTTGTATCTTTAGTTTTTTTTTTTAATAAAAATCTTTTTTGCACAATATGTGGCTTAAATTTTAAAGTATTTGTAAGCAAATACATTTTCAACCACATTCAACTATATTTAGAAATGATCCAGTTCTGTAGCATTCAGCATATTATTTGCTTTACTAATATTATCCGTTTTGTTTCAGAAATAAAGGACAATTATTATTATTATTATTATTATTATTATTATTATTATTATTATTATTATTATTATTATTATTATTATTTGATTCTAGCAGTTTTAGCATTGTGTTAATTGTTAGTTGTGTTTGATGAATGATTGATTGTAGTGCAAATATGAAATATGTAAATACTGCATTTGGGTAACCTGGTTCTACTGAATTTTACATTTGATGATTATTTAAATGTGTTCTTATTCAGCTTCTTAGATGACAAATCAGGGCATATAACAATCTCTATTACTCTATTATTTCTTTCCATTGTCGCACAGTGTTGCTTCAAGGTATCATAGCACAAAAAGACTTTTTACATTTGACTTAATTTTAATAAATAGCTCAATTTTAATAAATAGCTCAATTTTAATATGTTGGTAGAAGAGAAGTGAATCACACATTCTTTTTAACATTGCTGTAGTAGTGCGTGGGTTAACATGGCTACTATTTGCTGTGGGGGGGGGAATGTGTGAATTTGTTTTTTTGCCAAACCATCGCTTTAAAATCCACGTCACCCACTCGCTCTGTTCTCTGCTCTCTTCCTCCCAGCTCATCTACATGATGGCCACCACGTATAACTATGCCGTGCTGAAGTTTAAAAGCCATGACCACACCCACACCACTAAGTTTTAAACCGGAGCTTTCGAGAGGGCAGCCGCAAAGTGTGGACGTGTGCTCTGACAGAGGGGGAGGTAGAAATGGGCTGAGGGATAGAGAAAGAGAGAGAAGGGATGTAGAGTTAAGAAAGAGTACTACTGACACCATGGACCATACAGTAGCTTACTGAGGATTACGTTGATCATCAGGATGATGTAGTGCAGTAAATCGTTTCTTCTTCCTTCCTTGTCGTAATCAAGAATTGTGTTTGGTCTCTAGAGGTGAAAGCACGTTTAATTCATTGACCTTATGTGTTCTGCCATGAATTTTCTTCGATAATCCTCATCTCTGTTCTTTTCGTGTGTTCAGGATGACCTTTGTGTTCAAGATAGAACTTTGCCGGCCAACTAGGTCCCATAAGACCTCTTGTATTAACTCGTAACCCAATGCCAGTCTGCTAGATGATGTCTGTCCTATAGACTTTAATGAGTAGGATTAAGATCAGGCAAGTAGTAGGAGGCCCAGGATCAGTATTCAGGGACATGCTCTGTCCATTGGATTAATACAGTACACGCCCTGAGGCACCTGTAGTCAAGGCGATGGTCAGGTAGAAATGGCAGGTCAATGAGTCTAGCGTACACTACCCCAGCTGAAGGGAAGGGCAGTAGGAATGTTTTGTTTATGGTGTTACGATTTGACTTCAATCTTCACTTTTTGTCAATTGTACCTGTGAAGGGCATGAATTGTACTTCAAACTGATCCTGAGAGTATTTTGTGTTTTGCAGAACTGGGACTAGCACTGTTAGCACCTTTATTGTGCTGTTCAACACTGACTTTTGACTTTGCCTGACATTTTTTGTTCATGACGTTCAATTTTAGCTTTGCTTCCAGACCAGTAGAGACACTTTTCTAAGTCATAACGTTGGGAAAATAAACGCTTAATACGTAGAACAAGATCTGTGTGACTTTTTATTTGGCAAAAGCAGTTCCTTAGCATTTAGCGCTGTTGTCGCTTAGCTAGCCATTCATCATCTTTCGTCTGCTAACCCATCGGTTAACCCCATCGGTTCATATTCTTTGTGTGTTATTGCATACTTTCATTAGCGTCCTTTACGTTAAGTAGGTTTTCTCACTAATTCTAGTCTAAAATGCTGGCCAACGAAAAGCCAGCTAACTAACTAAGTGTAGCTAGCTTTAGCGAACTAACCCACTTACTGCTAATCCACCTTCCTTCCCTCTTCCTCTCTTTCTTCTCCCTTCCCTTTTTCTCTCTTTCACCTCTCCGCAGATCCACTATCTTATGATTCTGGCGGCTAACTGGGCGTATCTGAAGGGGGCGTGCCAGCAGACCCACGCCTACCAGGACATCAAGACCAAGGACGACGCTGAACTGCAAGACGTGCAGTCGCGCTCCAAGGAGGGCCTCAATTCTTACTCATAAACAAGGCCGAGTCACAGCACACGCTGCGAAAAAATGATGTTTCCAAGAGAATCTGTCTTGAATGTAGCCCAAATATCTAACATTTCTGATTATACCGTTGCTGTAAGATTGTTTTAAGATCAGTCAGTCTGTTTTGAAATTTTTGTACTTATTTTAATTGTTTTTTTACGCTGCACTGCCAGGACACTTTTCCTTATTTTAAGAAACGATACTTGAGACGAGTATATTGTTGCCGTTGGGACAAAAGAGAAGTAAATAGAGATAAATTTACAGGAGAAAGAAAAGAAACTTTGAGCGGGAATTCATTTTTTGACCATTTCTGTTGGTCCATTCAGCGTGAAACACTATGTAAAACAGCAGGTGGCTTTTTCATATTGTGTGAAGAATAGAGATGCAAGGTTTTGTGGTCTCATCGGCTGTTTAGTGATGTAATTTCACCTGATTAATGAAAAAAGTTAAAAAATCACGAAGAATCTTCTTGAAAGTCTAAGAATTTTAGGTGCCTAATATGATATAAGAAGGTAAAACTATCTTACAATAATTTTATAATATAGAATCTCATGATGAAAAATAGTATATATGTTGCCTGCATTCAAGATGTTTTCTCTTGCCAACATGTGATTTTTTCCAGTGCAGATCTACCCTCAGATCGACTTAACCCTCCTTTTAACCCCACAACTAAAAACACATCCACACACACACACACACACACACACACAAATACAATACAACGCTAACTAACATGGCCTAGTAGTGCGCCACAACAACAGTGCGTTATAACAATGCAGTTATAAGCAGTTACGACCACGGTGGGACATTGGTTATTGTTAAAGTTAAAAGAAGAAATGACCGATCCATTTTTGCAGATTGTGCAGTTAATGATGATATAGATGTGTTTTATTCAATGTTGGTAAGGTTGTATGAAAATGCATGTGTAATTATTTCAGTGCTCGTTGCTAATGTCTTAAAAAAATATATATATATATAATATATTGAAAGTGCAGAGCCGTGCTCGTAACTGGATTGTCTCTGGCTTCGTGACGCACTGTTGAAGTAAAGCACTACCTCACAGCTATTACTGTCTGCACTAACACGATACAGACATTTTGCAGGAACTTCCTTTTTTGGTGTTTTATACATATATAAATATATATAAATGTGTGAAAGTGTACGAATGTTGTTGGTTTTTTTAATACTTAACGTATGCCAGGTTTAATATGATATTTCTCTGGTCTCTTTCTCTCTCTCTTACTTGGATAACATGACTTTTGTTTTTGTTTTTTTATGACTAACCTTATTTCTTTTTAATACTGGTACTTGATACATTGCACTATTCTAAAATGGCGAGTCTATCCGTTCACATTTTCCAGTTTCTCTAAAAATACTGAATTTCTCAATAAATTACATTGTTGGTACTTACAAAAGAAAATAAACCACAAAACAATTTAACACTGAATAAAAATTATAGTCAAAAAATAGTCAAAAATTAGTGAAGCTTGTATTTTAGTTGCACATGAATAAAATTCATATTGTAAAACTGGACAGAACTGGTTGTAAAATCTGAGTATAAAATATGTGATATATATAACCACATATTACATACTTCATTAATTGAATTCTGTATTAATAGAGTTTAACTATTGCTTGGCAGCAATAACATACTAGCAACAAACTATGCTGTATATCAAGAATTGTTTACTAAGATTAAAATAATAATAATAGCCTAAATAAAATGACATTTTAAAAAATTGAATCATAACATCCGCCACAGAATCAGCTAACACATAAATTGTTGGCTTATTGCTTTATCACACTGTGTATTGCTTAATTGTTACAAACCATAAGAAATGTTAGATGTTATGGATTTACTTAGTATATTTTATTCATGTGAAACTGATATATACAATAAAACGAGGGCACTATATTTGTATCAAGACAAAACACTGCGGTTTATATTGATAAGTAGATAATAATATCCAAAATGGAAATGATAAATAAAAATGTAAGATTCCAAAAATGTTACAAACTGATTGCGTTGAACTGTGTGGAGTTATTTTATATTCTAAATGGAAAAATGAGAGAGCATTGAACTTTTCCTCACGTTTCCCCTCTTCAAGGGGCAATGAGCATGTTTCTTTGTTTTTTAGTGATCCACACATATTAAAACAATGAAACTGCAGTGACCAGAGAGATGCATTGACATTACAGATGTGATTCAGATGAACAGTTCCATTCACTGGATCTCTGGATTTGTCTAATGACTAAAGTACATTCCCATTCCTTGTTTATAAACTTGCTTTTGATTCTAGTGATTTATTTTTGCTATCTTCTTGTGGAACCTTCTCATGGCTGGCTTGATATTTACCAGGAGTTTTTTGTGAGTTGATCAGTGATTTCCTTCAGTATGTGGATATGTGTCATCCCGAGACTGCCACGTAAAAACAATGCAGGAATTCCATGATTTTATGACTGAGCCTTGTTTTCACAGAGTGTGTATGTATATATATATATATATATATATATATATATATATATATATATATATATATATATATATACACACACAGTATATATATAGATAGTGGCTTTTATCTCTTTCTCAATATGGATTCTCACCACAATTCCTTTTTTTTCTTTGCTCTCGCTTTAAGAACGTTACACTAACTCTTCTTTCTGACGTCTCAGAACTCTTAAGCATGTTAGTATTGTCCATACATACAGTGGTATTTACTACCGAATATTAACTGTTTTCTTGCTGTATGTTCTGTTCTGTTAAAGGGACGTGACTGCAGGGATGTGCCCACTACTTCTTTATTTTTCTTTCATTTCCGCCCTGTTTTTGTATAAGAAGATGTGTGCCTGAATGTTCTATCGTTCCCTCGTTATTGCATGAAGGAGAGATAATATTCTGGTTTTTTTTCTTTCGCGGTTCCATAGGTGATGTGTAGTCCACTGTTCTGACGAACTATGGTAGACAGTGTTTTCCCCTCTTTAACCCCCCCTAAAAGAAAAAAAAAAAATCCATTGTACGTTGATGGAAATTGTAGTCCTAGATGTTTCATAGTCCATTTTATTTGAAAAGTCAAATGTTTTATGAATCCTGTATAGTGATGATTTTTGTAACCTTCTCTAGTAAAATAATATTTTCTATGATCGACATGGCCGGCCCCCTGTGCTTATTTCTATCCTCTTAGAAAGGCTGCTCGGTAATTGTTTAATCGTCTACATTTATATGCAAAGGTTTGAACACCCCTGATATCATAAAACAGATTATTGTTGTGAGTGTAACTAGATTAACATCCTCAGGTTTTAAATAATATTAAAAATATTACAAACAACAGAGAGAAAGAAATAACTAGGCCTGATTGTAATGTATTGTGTAAAAATAAAATATTAGAAATATTGGCCAGAAATTTGACCTCCATATTTAACCCAGTGCAATGGAACACCCACCTATATACACACTACTGAACACACGCACTAGGGGGCAGTAAGCACACTTGCCCTGAGTGGTGGGCAGCCCTATCCATAGCACCCAGAGCGTTAGGTGCTTTGCACAAGGGCACTTCAGTCAGTCCAGGAGATCAAACCAGCAGCCTACAAATCACAAAGCTGGTTAACGTTTTTTCAAAGAATAACGAAAGAAATCAAGACAAAATACGTAAACTGGACTGTAACATTCTGCTTAACCACCAGAGGCTGCTCAGAAAAGGCTGAGTAAAACACCACAGGACTGATAACTTTACTGTCAGCGGGCCGGCAGTGGGCAACCATCCTCTTGCTGTTAGGTTAAATGAAAATAAGTGAACACATCGTCTGTAGAGACGAATTCTGTTAATTGGACACAGTTGCTATTGTTTGCTAGAAAAATATTTATTTATTCATTTATTGTGCATCAAAAAGTGCAGGAGTAGTGAAAATGGTAATGTATACGTTTTTACCTCTATAGTAGTGAATCCAGCAGGACATGTTTAATATCTGAAATTTAGATCTGTAGTTGATTTCCACCAGATCTATGAGGCTATTGTAGCAACGTAATGGAAGTTTGTATTTACAATTACGATTTGCTATCTGCATTCCTAAAACATCACACGCTCCTCGCAAACAGAAATTACCATACAACATTGTTTTAATGGAGGATCAGCAGGTTCTGAATGAATTCTCCTAAACCCATTATGGGGAGAAAAGAGACTTTTCATTAATAAGAAAAGCAAGTGTCTTTCTACACTGACAACTTTATAAAATATATGAGATGCAGAAAAGCTATATAAGAAAAAGATGAGATCTAATGTAAATATTGTACAGGTAATCTGGGGAGGGGCCAGACATCAATGCAGCTTCTGTGAGGTACGTCTAGAGGATGTAAATGAGATTAAGATAAATTTTTCTCCTAAAATAGTCACTTGCTTGAATACTTTCTGCATATAAATCTGATACTGAATGAGGGACGCCAGGGTGCTAATACTTTAGCTATGTAACATATTTCTGTCCATTTTTCTAGACAACAGTGGGTCATATAGGGTAGGAAAAACCCTGTAAATGTCCATTAGGTCTACTTGTTGGCTCCAGTGTACTAAAGAAGCAAACATGTCTGGTGTACATGGAAAACTGTGTTTTGTAATAATATATTGTGTCAAACACAAAAAGTGTTTATCATATTCATAAAGTACATCAACAGTAACAACAGTAAAGCTGAACAGCAGCACCTGAGAATGTGTTCTACAGAGACGTGAAGAGAATTGAAGAGCAGAACATCATGAGGTAAGCTTGGATGCCACCTGGTGGGGAATGTGCAACACCATTTCACAAAAGCCTTCTTTTCACTTTCCTACAGGGAACTCAGGTCTACATATGGTATACATGCCCAATTAAATTTAAACATATTAGATTTTTTTTTATTATTAAAATAACAGTTGCCATTTTTGTTGCTTTATCAAATGGTTGCTCTTTCTCTCTCTCTCTCTCTCTCTCTCTCTCTCTCTCTCTCTCTCTCTCTCTCTCTCTCTCTCTCTCTCTCTCGTCTACTGAGTAAGGAACAGTGAGCTAAATCTCTGGTTTAACTGTAACATATTTAGGGTGTAACTGGTGTGTAACATCACCAGAGGTGGGTAGTAACTAGTTGCATTAACTCAAGTACATGTACTTCAGTAAAATATTGATGGATTTCCTGAGTATTTTCTAAAAGTAATACTTCTACTTCTACTTTTATCAGTGAGTAAAAGAATCTACTTATCTTTATATTTCGGTGATTTATATTTTGGTACTGATTTCTTTTTGTGTTAATTTTCATTCTGTTTCATTCTGTATCTGCTCTGGTTTATGAATGCTCATATTTCTGATTTTGGAGCTTTAGCATTTTATTTCAGACCAAAATAACACAAAATAGAAAAATTGAGCTGTGGAATGGTTTCTGTGCTTAGTCAGTATTTAAGTATTTATTTTTACTTTTGTACTTGCTGGCCTTTTACTCGTCTTATTACTTTACCCAAGTGTTAATGCCTTTACTTGAGTATTGATTTACGCTACTCTACTCACATCTTAACACAACACAACAGAACAGCTTTTCTGATTGACTTATTTTCCGTATGACTAACTTAATCATATGACATCATAACAGTGCAAGGACCAATGGTGATCTACTAGACCTACTAGAGGAGTAGTATAATAAGTAGTATAATATAATAAACAAAATGTTCCGATTATATTCACAGGTCATATTTTAGTAGTTAAGTTTGGAGTGGTTTGGTGTGAAACGCTTTGCTCTAGAGAAATTAGAGATTTGTTCTAGAGTAAAACCTACTCAAGCACAGGGAAAACATACACACTCCACACAGAACAGCCCAGACCGGTAAATCCAACCCGGATAGTCTTGCTGTGAGGTGACAGTGCTAACCACTACACCACTGTGCAGTCTGGCTAATGCACAGAGCTGCCTTATTTAAAGTTAACAAGTATTTGATGTCTTCTGGGAAAGGAATGACAGTAGAAATACAGATACAATACATACTTTTATTCAGAAAAAGAAACCCTGACATACTTTGGCAGTCATCTAGCTAACCCTAGAAAAAAAGAGTAATAAATTAAGATCTCAATTAGCCACTTGCCTTATAAACTGACTGCGGTTTCATCATTGGGAGCAACATAGTTATTTAGTACCATAGTAGTATGAACAGAGTTACATTCCATGTCTAAAGCTACTATAATGTGCAGTTAGTATGAAACACATGCCCTTTTATTCTGAACCAGCTCAGGCATATGCATGAGTAAAGCAACAAAAAGGAAGTTATTCAAAGACGAAGAAAGGACACATATACATATATTAAAAAGTCACTCAGTGTGGTTTGGTGTCAAATGTGCAGCTGTAGAGACACAATAGCTCACAGTGGTATGACAGGAACCAGACGTCTGGAGAGTATAATACCCTTACACACTGTTATTACATGAAATGTTTATGAATACACTGCCTGATCTCTGAGACACTGTTTTACAGTCATTTTGAGAAAGTTCTGGCATAAAAAACCCCTTTTTTTTCTAAATAGGTAAACACACTTTGTGTGTTCGATTCTCAAAAACACAGTATTGATACACAGATTCCTGGCAGACAGTGAATCATTGTGTGTTGTGTTTAAACCTCTGACCACTAGATGGAAGTATCATAATCGATTTTTAGCTCCAGTCCAACATTAACAAGCAGCACAAGGGCGCAATGCTATTGTAAGCACTGATAAACCTGTTCATATAGTGGTGTGTTTTAATAGTAGGATTTGAAAAAATCACAATATATCACTTTGCTTGCATTATCGCAGTATATGGTGATATATTGAATAGTGACCGCTGTATCACAATACGTATTGTATCGCCAGGTTCTTGCCAGTACACAGCCTTACTATCGAGACTGTAGAGAACACTGAGATGTTGAAGTGTTAAGGCTCTACAAAGAAGATGGACATATAGTGCAGTTATGGCATGAAGACAGATCTATACACAACAGTCTGACACTTCACCACAACTCGACCTCTTTTTGTTTCACTTTAAGTTTATCTACTTCCGAATGACACCAGAATGAAGGTCCATACGTCAAAGCTGCCTAACTGAAGATCTGTCCATCAGGAGTGAAACGACACTACTAAGCTAAAAGAAAAGTCCCTAAAGAGCCTGTACTTAAAGCATTAGTCAATAGGCTTTTAGTTCACTTGTCTTATTCATAGCTGACAATGTCATTTCCATCTCTGTGAATCTAGGAATCCACAATCATTTCCACATAATCACTTAAAGAACAATGTTAAGATTTGACCACAACTTTAAATTAATAGGTCAAATGATGTTTTGTTGGTTTCTATGTAAATAAAGTTGTATTCACTACATACAAAATAAGTACGTCCACTACAGAGACACACATCCGCACAACGCAATACACAATTACTGCACTGTTTAAAAAAGTGGGGGTTTAACTTAAAACATTAGTGTTGCCTTACATTATTTAGTTATTTCAGAATGTTCCACCAACTTACTATTCAAAATTCAGTAAGCCAAAATATTTAAGGTAGCCCAAACACTAATTGTCTTGAGGTTTATTTGCTGAATGTAATATACTGTGGAGAAAAAAAACATAACTTTTTTTAAGTATTTAAAACTCTCCAAGTAAACAGAAATTGTGTAGAAAAGCAAAAAAATAATAAATACAATTACAAGTAAAATAGGTCAAAATGTAAATTTGTTACCTTTAGAGGACATATTAACATATTTTTTAATGTATATCCACAAAACATGTCATCAGAATAGAGATATGAAAACATTAGCATTTTTTGAACTGAGCATAAATCATTTATCCATTTTCCTGTATTTGTAATTTGAAATTATAGTTTTCTGTAATGCTAATTCAGGTAAATCAAGTCACAGTCTCTCCATCTTATAACTCTGTATGAATCTGCATCAGAATATCAGCATCAGCACAGAATTCCCATATTGATACTTTCATACTACACATAGGAACACAAAACAATTAATGTTTAAGACAATACCAGGCTCTAAATCTTGGATTCCTTTAGAGGGGACTTGCTATGCTCATGGTCAGTGTATATAATTTTATTTTAGGATTTACTATAATAGATTTGCATGCTTCACTTTTCCCAAAACACACATTTTTCTCATACTGTACATCTGTATTGTATGTGTTAAACACTCTATTAGAGCTCCTGAGACCTTTCGATAAGCATATTGTGCTCCAATTGGTCAGCTGATCCACTAGGTTCTAATCAGTCAAGTTCGGCCCCCACCACTGTGCCTATTCTCACAATGATGTCAGTTCTGCTGTATCAGTTTGAACCAGAGTCTGATCCTGAAAGTCTGGAAAAACAAGTTGGTAGACCTGATTCACCTTTGCAAGAGTGGTAAGTTCTTTAGCTTTCTGTGTGTTTGTGTGAGGGTGGGCCAAGCTTGCAAGTAGGCCAGCAATAAGGAAAGTGTTACGAGATGATGTCACCATGTAACAGAGAAAAGCGCTGGATTTCCAACAAGGCATTTCAGGCAGAACATCAAGGCCAAAAGCATAATAGGCCCGCTTTACACAGCTACTCTCCATAATAACAGCTTCAGACACGAGGCACTGATTTGTTGATTTCTTTGACTGATTTTAGTGGGAAGTTTCAGCAGGAAATCACCAGACTTGTCTATCTAGACTTTAAACTCACTTCTTTTTTAGTGATAATTTCATTGCAATTCAGTACATTTCATGTCATTAAAAATTATTTGATACTATACAAAATATACCAAATTCATAAAGACAAGGGTATATGATTTAAAAATACAAAAAAAAGCTATGAGCTCAGTGGTCTCCAGTCCTTGACCGATACTGTTGACTATATAAACTTTACTCCCAGTAAGCACATTGCTTCAGAGGAGCTTTTACAAAACTTGTTGAAACTCTGAGATACAGGTGCTCACTAGCTCCACCTGCTGCACAAAAGCTTCTTTAAACAGCTTTAAAATGCACATGCACTCACTAGCCACTTCATTAAATACACCCCCTTCTTTCTGCACTAACTGTCCATTTGATCAGCTCCACATACCATAAAGGAGTACTTACAATTATAGACTGTAGGCCATTCGTTTCTTCAGATAATTTGTTACCCTGTTCTTTTATTGTCAGGACCCCCTCAGGATCACAACAGAGCAGATATTATTTGGGTGGTGAATCATTTTGTGCACTTAGTGCTTAGTGGTGGTGTCTTAAGTGTGTGTTGCACTGGCATGTGTGGGACAAACACAGCAGAGCTGCTGCAGTTTTTACTAACTGTCCGCTCGCCGTCAACTGTATTAAGACACGCCTACCTTGTTGGTCTACTCTGCAGATGTAAACGTATAGACGTCAGCTTGTCTGTTTGTTTGTTGAGTCATTTGTGTATGTTTTGTGGCTTTACCTACCAAACACAGTAACATTTTACATTACCATGTGCCTGTTCTGATTGGTGGTTCTGTGTTGAGCCTTATTTAAAAAGCAGAATAAAACACACTTCAGTGTGAATGAGTGGGGCTAAACTGCTGTAGACGTATATATTAAAAAAAGTGAATAAAATGTAACAGGGTTAAGAATAATACCTGGTCCTGTGAGGGCCTGACGTAAGAATGGGGTAAATGGGTGCTAATAAATAATGCAGAGAAACAGATGGACCACAACCTGTGAACCACAAAGTGCATATAGTGGACAATGAGAGTAGATACCTATGTTATCAACAAAATGGCCAGCGAGCGTACATTTACTGTACATCCATTATATACAATCAACAGCAGCGGGGTCTGGAGCGTGGCTTCCTGCGCAAATCCACAGTGTCTGTTGGCAACAGATGCTCAGGCCGGTCCTCAGATGCTAGTACGCTCCTGACCACCTCCTCGAAAGCCTCCGCAACGTTTGTGGCATCTTTCGCACTGGTCTCAAAGTAAGGGTGCCCTCCGTTCTCACGGCACCACCTTTGCACTTCATCTTTCGCCACCTGCCTCTCAGTCACATCAACTTTATTTCCAAGAATAACGAAGGGAAAGTTTTCAGGTTCCTTAACATCAGCATAATATGCAAACTCTTTTCTCCAGTGGTTGAGGTTAAGAAAGCTCTGGCTATCGTCCAGGCTAAACGTTAACAAGCAGCAGTCGGAGCCACGGTAAAACGGCGTACGCAGGCTGCGGAAACGCTCCTGGCCGGCAGTGTCCCAGATCTGTAAAGTGACCATCCGTCCATCCACCTCAAGCTCCTTGTTTAGAAACTCCACACCAATGGTGTGGAAGAGGTGCGTGTCGAACTTGTTGGAGACATAACGGTTCATGAGGGACGACTTGCCCACACCGCCATCACCCAACAGGATCACCTTCAGCAGAGATGACTTGGAGGACATGATGAGGAGGATTCCAGGTTAGCACACACGAAACCTAAAACAAAAGAATTTTTACTACAGTCTATATCCAGAAGTCATGGTGCTTTGTATTATAAGATACTCCAGTGCAACCTAGTCCTGCAACACAGCGTTCCCAATCCTTGTCTGCGAAGACCCCGGCCCAGCATTTTTGGTGGCTTCCCTGCTCTAACACTCCTGATCCAATTAATTAGTTTATTAACAAATCTTTTCTGAGTGGGCATACAACAGCATGGAAATAGGACCAGGATTGGGACATACTGTTCTAGATTCTTTCAACAATTCTGGTACAATTTAAATAAATACAAAGATATAAAGAAATACAAATACATACCAAACTTTACAAGCAAAGTTAGTCCTAATTTTCACCAAAAACCCACAATAAGGGCTGCCTTGATTTGTCGACAAATCACTAGTCAGCACTTATAACTGGGCAGCACTTGTAACCATTTTCACATGAAGTTGTAAAAGCCAGACTGGATAAAAACCACTGTCTCTGATAGGAAAGGGTCATCTGGCTTGCATGCAATAGACCAATTGCAGAACATGCCTGTGTCTGTCACAAAAACAAATTGGTGTTTGTGGAATACCGGCTGGCAAACGTACAAAGATATATTGTTGAGTTATTGTAATAACTTCTTAAAACAGGATAGAGTGAATGCTTTTCTTACACCTCACCGTAAAAGGCATATTAGTGAGATGTAACTGCTTGCTTTTTTGATTTAAAACACAATACAAAACCCTTCAGCAATGCATGTTGCACCTTTAACAGCAGTATCTGCCACCCCAGCACCAATTAGCAAGCTAAGAGCAAAATATATTTGACATACAGTACCCTTAACTCACAAGACCCTGATTTTTGTCAACTGATTTTTCAACGAACTATTCACTATATACAATATACTATAAGCAGTGCGGTGTATTGTGATTTATTTAATTTTAGAAAATCTGTCACAATATAAAAAATTAACAAGTCAGCAAGGTTTTCTAATACTAATGTTCTCAGTGCACCCTTACACTACCTGTTTAAGTTGAAGTGAAGAGTCTAATGGCTGAAGATTGATTACAACACTGATGTCTAGTGGTTGGAGGTTTAAACACAACACAAAATGAACCACTGTCTGCCACAAATCTTTGCATGTAAGTTATTAGTTTAAAACCGAGTTTCTGAGAACACCTATGTTTGAACAGCCCTGCTATGTCTGTTTTGTTGTTTTCCCTATTTTCAGCCCACTTCTGCTCATCAAATGGGAATTCCAGTGAATGTTTTAAATGTTTGCATAATTAAATCATTAAGATTGTTCAGAGTGGCTTGATGAGAAATGATCTGTTCTAGAAACACTCACTAAATTAGAATGTAATGCTTAGAGTAGAACGAAGCGCTCACTGCCTCTAAAAACCTCTACAAACTAAAAAATCCTGGTTGTTTTAAGGAAAAATAGTCACCCAAAAAGAAAACATGTTGAGGTTCACTGGTGGTTTTGGATAGTAAATAAAATGGTTTTTTTTCCCCTCTGGTTCCTATCATCACCACTGTAAACAGAGTATTGGTATAGTTTCTCTGTAATGACCTACTTCACATCAAACCACAATGACTTTATTTACATCTCAATGACTAAATTATGTCGAACTTTTTGAGAACAATGAAGGAATTTCCCTTCAATTAGAGTTGGATGAGGTTAGTTAGAGCAGAAGACTTTAAAGTGCAGGGCAGTGGTACACCAGGACCACCCCGAGCTACTCTGGAGAAGCTCTACCAAGGAGTGATACGAGCGCCCACCAGCAGCTCCTTGGTGAATATGTCTGACAGAGGTTCATTCATTGCAGAGGTTAGCCTGGAATCATGTGAGACAAACCTTATTCTCCTCATGGAGATTTCACAACCAGCATCTTATCAGCTTTACCACAAAAGGAAAGATCACCTAGAAGATACAAACGTCAACAGAAGCAGTTCTAGGTTTTGGCTAATAACGTTGCCACAGACTCCACAAGTGATCAAAAACAAATGTTCTAGTACCTGAAAATGATGAAATACCTCACTGAAAAGGACTCGACTCTCCAAAATATCTGGGACTTTGTGAAAAGAAACGCAAGAGGAGAGGCTTCCTCATCGTGTCGTAGCTCACAACACTGGAGAGATATTAGCTGGTAGCTTGATATTCACAAAAATTCACGTCTAAACGCCTCTAGAGGAGTAGAAACAGTTCAATGGATCTATTTTAACAAGATATAGTACGTAAATATCTCGCTATGGTCGTAAACTTTCACACTAAGTCGACAGTGATTTAAAGGCGAAGCTGAAGTTGTCTTCTTATTCGAATTTGTGGTTCCACCTTAAACGGGGCAACGGTTACATTCGAACTAACGCGCAGGCGCTCGAGCGCGACCGCTCAACCAGTACAAGTTTTAAGGTGGAACCACAAATTCTAATAAGCAGCCCCTTTACGTTCACCGCTTAGCCTCTTCGCTAGTCTTACAACTGACTTGACGGCTTTCGTAAAACTAGTCGACATACATAAAACGTACTGCAGGCACGACTCAAAAAGAGAGCATTTCTTAAAAGATAAGGGTTTTATGTTACCGTTAAAGTTGCAGTTTAGCGACGAGAGTCGACAGGCATCCCTCCAACGCCACCTCACATCGTCCTCATGTGGGGATTTATCCAAGCCATGGCGCCCCTAGGCTACTCAGAGCATTCTCATATGACCTAAAATGCACACTACATGAAGATTACAGAGCCTGTCGGGCATTTAATCTCTGAAGACATTGAGCAAAGATTAGTTGCACAACTTTAAAAAAAAAAGAAAAAAAAGAAAGCAAGCAGTCAGTCAGGTGATCAGTAAGTGAGGCAACTAGCCTTTACATGTAAATGACCATGCACAGATACTGGCTGATCATTAATCAAAATTCATTGACATTAAATGGCAACACCTCCAATGCAAAGAAACAAGAGCATGCCCAATCATTCAGAGACGAAGTGACTCCTAAAGGTAAACTAGAGTCTTAGTAGATTACGCAGTAGAAGCGGTAACTAAGAAACTCATGCTTAGGGAACACTACTAGGCCCACTTTTGATGTAGGCATGTCCCAGACATGTAAGTTATTAATCAGTAACAGCATCATTGACTGCACTATTAAACACACAACCATACATACAATAAAGGTTATCTTTTCTCCCCAAGTTGTATTAAGCGCTTTCCATCTATGTCAAGAAGTCTATTTAAGCTTAATTATAAGCTATAATTATAAATAAACCCACCAAAACTTTACAATATATATTATTCACACTATTATAGTCTTTCTTAAAAGTACACTTAATCTATATCCAAAATCTGCCATATGTTTTAGAAAAGATGAATGAAAAGTTAGTTAGGCTGGCTAGGCAGTGATGTGTGAAGCTCTTTGGGCTGAGGCATGATGGGAAATCCGCCCCTGGCCTGCATCTTGGGCAGATTACTTGGTCACATGCTTGCTGCATGCCTCACATGTCTCCGAAAAGGCCATGAGAGTTTACTCGGCTCCAGATAAGTCTTCCACAAGCACATGGTTAGTTCCAGTTTCTGCTGATCTGAGACCAGTCATATAGTGCTAAAAAAGGGTCTATGTGCCGTATTTTTTATTTATTTTTTTATTTAAGACCAACGTAATACATATGACTGGTTTTCTAATCTTCCTTCATCCCTCAGAATGAAACAGGCTGTTTTTATTACTGTGTCTTTACGGTAAATACATGTACATTCAGATTGGCTGCCCTATATTGTGCCTCATGCAGAAAAAGGGGGGGCAGGTATAGACACTCGGTATAACTTTAATACAGCTGGGAGAAGCTTAACTGCTGTACGCTGAATAGATGGATATAGTGTAAACTGTTTTTGTGAAGCATCACAAGGAACGTGCTTCAGTATTCGTCTGCCATATGAACGAGTTGTGTGAGGTTTTTTCTTCATTTGTTTTTATTTTACTTGTAGATAGGCTGCGTTACCTCCGAGCAAAATTGCTCACACACAAATATTTCATTTCACTGTCTTGCTGATGATACATATTATTATCTAGGGGTGTAACATACGGATACACTTGAGTATCACAATATTATGTTTTGTGATACTGTATCAATTCTGAAAAACACAGTATATTGATTTTTAATTAATAGTAACTGAAAGATTCACGGCAGAGATTCAGTTTGTGTTGTGTTTTAACTCCCAAATGCTATTTGATCACAGACTTTAATTTTTTTTTACATTTGTTTTAAAAAAGAGGTCTTTGATATAAACAACTGAATGGTTTAGTTTTCTCACAATTCAAATTCTATTTCCTCATACACGCAAAAAAAAAGAATAGTCACCAGCCGCCTGTCAAGAAACAGGAAACATGGAAGTTCAGCCCTCTGGTGTCACTCAATCATTTTAAACTTTTATTTTCTGACCACCTCCACTCTGCCTGTAACTATGTTACTTTATTTTTTAATTATTTAATTTGTATCATCTCCCTTTTTATTGTATTCATTTATTTATTATGCATATCAGCCTTACTCTTATTTTAATATTTAGTCCTTTTATTTATTTTCTATGTTATTTTCATTCCCGCATAAATTTATTTTATATTCTATTAATATTACTGTTTTTTATTTGTTTATTACTTTTTAATCCTTTTATTTGATAGTTTTATAGTTTAGTTAGTCTATTGATCCGTTTATGCAGAAATTTTATTAAGTGGTTGTCATCCAGATGTACCAGCATTGCGATATGATGGGACTGTTTCAGTTGACTCTTACATTTTACACAGAATGAGACCTCCTCTACCGGTGCAGTTTTTAAAGCTTGTACCATCAAGACTTCAAACAGACTCTTTCAGCTTTTATTCTGAATTAAGCTAAATAAACTGTAAATACTGTTTAACCAGATGAGGTCGGGACTTCCCTTGTGAGTCTTGGTTTCTCCCGGGGTCCTTTCTCCAGTCTGAGGGAGTTTTTCCTTGCCACTGTCGACTCTGGCTTGCTCACTGGAGGATATACAGTCATATGAAAAAGTTTGGGCACCCCTATTAATCTTAATCATTTTTAGTTCTAAATATTTGGGTGTTTGCAACAGCCATTTCAGTTTGATATACCTAATAACTGATGGACACAGTAATATTTCAGGATTGAAATGAGGTTTATTGTACTAACAGAAAATGTGCAATATGCATTAAACCAAAATTTGACCGGTGCAAAAGTATGGGCACCGCAACAGAAAAGTGACATTAATATTTAGTAGATCCTCCTTTTGCAAAAATAACAGCCTCTAGTCGCTTCCTGTAGCTTTTAATCAGTTCCTGGATCCTGGATGAAGGTATTTTTGACCATTCCTCTTTACAAAACAATTCCAGTTCAGTTAAGTTTAATGGTCGCCGAGCATGGACAGCCCGCTTCAAATCATCCCACAGATGTTCAATGATATTCAGGTCTGGGGACTGGGATGGCCATTCCAGAACATTGTAATTGTTCCTCTGCATGAATGCCTGAGTAGATTTGGAGCAGTGTTTTGGATCATTGTCTTGCTGAAATATCCATCCCCGGTGTAACTTCAACTTCGTCACTTTTTACAGTGGGTAGCAAGTGTTCTTCTTGGAATGCTGTGTTTTTTTGACGCCATGCATAACGCCTTTTTGTATATCTAAACAACTCAATCTTTGTTTCATCAGTTCATAGGACCTTCTTCCAAAATGAAGCTGGCTTGTCCAAATGTGCCTTTGCATACCTCAGGCAACTCTGTTTGTGGCGTGCTTGCAGAAATGGCTTCTTTCGCATCACTCTCCCATACAGCTTCTCCTTGTGCAAAGTGCGCTGCACAGTGACACCATCTGCAGCAAGATGATGCTGCAGCT
This sequence comes from Megaleporinus macrocephalus, assembly GCA_021613375.1. Lineage (NCBI taxonomy): Eukaryota > Metazoa > Chordata > Actinopteri > Characiformes > Anostomidae > Megaleporinus > Megaleporinus macrocephalus. The sequence continues at coordinate 17,385,775 of CM038722.1, forward strand.
CTTTGGAGGTGGTCTGTGGATTGTCCTTGACTGTTCTCACCATTCTTCTTCTCTGCCTTTCTGATATTTTTCTTGGCCTGCCACTTCTGGGCTTAACAAGAACTGTCCCTGTGGTCTTCCATTTCCTTACTATGTTCCTCACAGTGGAAACTGACAGGTTAAATCTCTGAGACAACTTTTGTATCCTTCCCCTGAACAACTATGTTGAACAATCTTTGTTTTTAGATCATTTGGGGGTTGTTTTGATGAGCCCATGATGCCACTCTTCAGAGGAGATTCAAATAGGAGAACAACTTGCTATTGGCCACCTTAAATACCTTTTCTCATGATTGGATACACCTGGCTATGAAGTTCAAAGCTCAATGAGGTTACCAAACCAATTTTGTGCCTCAGTAATCTGTAAAAAGTAGTTAGGAGTATTCAAATCAATACAATGATAAGGGTGCCCATACTTTTGCACCAGTCAAATTTTGGTTTAATGCATATTGCACATTTTCTGTTACAATTCAACCTCATTTCAATCCTGAAATATTACTGTGTCCATCAGTTATTAGATATATCAAACTGAAATGGCTGTTGCAAACACCCAAATATTTAGAACTAAAAATGATTAAGATTAATAGGGGTGCCCAAATTTTTTCATATGACTGTATATGTTGTAACTGTATGTTTTCAAACTTCAGTAAAGCTGCTTTGTGACAACACTGTTGTAAAAAGCACTATACAAAAAAAACTTGAATTAAATTGGTTTATTATGTTGTTCTTATTTTCCCTTTTCTTAATTAAATGTTAAGTGTTCTCTTAACTCTTCTTCTGTTTGTCTTGTTTGATTTTTTTTTTGTTTGTATTTTTCAAATATGTTTACTTGATTAAATTCCATTTTAATATCTCTTTTAATCACTTTTAAGCTGTAAATGTTCAGCTGCATTGAAAATGAGGGTCACCCCCAGCGTATTTCTGAGTGAAAATGAAGTTTGTTTGATTGATTTATCTTAAAAGTAAAGAACCCTGGAGTGACCTTTGACCTGAACCTTGTCTGATAAGTCTGACAGGCACATCTTCACAGTCGCCAAAAGCAGGCGTCACCTCAGAAATATTCAAAAGGTTAAGCCATGTTTGTCTGTCGACGGCCTGGAAAAAGTTATTTATGCGTTTATCTTATCTGGTCTCCATTAACTCATTGCCTCTTAGGCTCAGTCACTCCTCATTAACACGGATAAAGTCCAAATGATACAGCTTAACTACTCACTGGCACAAAAAGCCTGATCATATTTATATTATACCAATGCTAGCATCTCTTCATAGACTTGCAATTTCATTTACAATCCAGTTTATATATATCCAGTTTATATATATATATATATATATATATATATATAATATTTATTTATGGGGGCTTGAAAAGACCCTCAGACCAACACCTTTCTTTCTCTTTCTTAGTTCTTAATTACTTCAAATTATTAAATTAATTATTAAAAATTAGGGTTTTTTTCAAATGTACAGCATTTTGATGCAACTGTAATTCGTAAAAATTTACTTTAGAAACAAATGTTATGCCTTATTTATTATTTACATAATTACTAAACAGGTTTCTTTGGTTTGGCTGCTACTTAAAAAAGTGGCAAACCCGCACAAGTAGAAGAATTTCAATATATGGACTAGAGAAGGAGTCGGTGTCCAAAAAGAGTGTCCATACTCATAGCAGGTCATGTTGGGTGACATAGCATGAGATCACATGCTATAGGAATATCACAACAGGAATATGATGTCTTTGTTTTAAGAAAAATTACATGTAGTTCAGAGAGTTCACTATAGTGTTGTTGTATGGGCTGAATGGCTTTGTTCAAAAAGCTGTCTGGGCTGAAACACTTCTTATAACGTTATAACATCAATGGACAGAGCAAAACTATTGTAGTCTGAATATACACACACACTGAGCGCTGTATTAGGTATGTCTACCTTGTATCTACACCCACTGTCCATTTTATCAGCTCCACATATCTTAGAGGTTCACTTTGTAGTTCCAGAATTACAGACTGTAGTGCATCTGTTTCTCTAAATGTGTTGGTTTTCATGGCATCACAAATAAATATATTCAGGGCTATTTTTGCCTTGTGTCCATGTATGAACTGTTGAATGTAGGGTATCATTTGAAACTTTAATAATGATAACACACTGCTTCAAACACTTTTAATTTAACAAAAGTGACATAATTGAGAAAAAGTTTTTCCAAATGACAAAGCAATGCTTCTGCCAATAATCATATTTACACAATTCTTATATCTATTTAAGAATAGACAAATGTTATGCTGTAAGAAGCATAACCAATCATGCTTATCCTGAATTTTGTACATGCTTCTGTCTATTATTATAGACAAAAATGTAATACAGTGTCAAACTCAGTGTCAAGCACTGTATTAGCCTCATAACTCCAGCAACTCCACAAAACTAAGATTGAACTTCAGATGTCTTGGCTGACCCACATTTGAGTTAACAGGACAACTGTATACATTTGACTTTTGTTTTAGTAAACCATTACTACAATAGATGTGAAAAACGCTTATTAATTACATTTTTTTATTTAAAAATAAAATAAAATAATCTCCAGTCCTGATCTCCACATTCATGGCTAGACTTATTTAAAGGCATACCCAGCAGCTATGGTACCACTGCTCCCCACAGCCCACACATGTCATGAAGGTCATGGCGTCCTCGTCAGCGTTCCCACTCCTCACCCAGGAGGGCAGGAAGAGCGTCCCACGGGGGACCTGGGTCACTCTACAGTCCATGCCCTGGCAGCGGCGACAGCGCACCTTGGTGGTGGTCGCCCCCTCCAGCCTCTGAGGGAGCTGGTGCTCGCTGATAGCTGCAGCAGTGTAACCCTCTCTGAGCCTCCGGAGCTCCTCGCCAGCCATCTCCTCCACTGACATCTGGGCGAAAACCTCCAGAGCCAAGGTTCCAGTCAGCAGACCCTGACAGAGATGAGGGTTCTTTGGGTTCTTCAGGTTGGCCAACCTGCTTCTTATGCAGGACTTGTACTTGGCCTGGTTCTTGCCGTGGACATCATGAATGTGCTTTTCAATGGCTTGAGCAATCGTGGACAGGTGGCTTGTGTCCTCAGGGTCTGTTTTCTGGGCTGGAGTTAAGGCCTGAAGAAGAAGCTCCATACACTTAGTTCTCAAATCTAAAGAGTCTGTGGAACCTTTAGGCTGAGGTGTAACCACTGAGAACGTTTTTGAATCCTCTTCTCCACTGTGGTTATTCGGTGCCGAGGCTTTGCTGTCCACTGCATTCTCGGGTGGTGAAACAGGCCCTTCAGAAGACAGCTGATGATCTGAATGCAGATTAGATTCCTGCTCAACTCTGGGGCACAAAACGGTTTCAATCTCATTTATTTTGACATCCATTTTTTCAGTTTTCTCTCTGTCAGATGGTTCAAGATCTTTTACTAGACTGTCTTTCGCAATTTTGTGCTCCTGTGAGCTGTACAGCCGCTTCCATTTCGAGAGCAGTCCCTTTGCAGTTTTCCGAACAGTAGTTGCTGGACATGACTTCAAAAGTTGATAGACAGTCTTGGCGATGTCAGTGGTCTGCAGCTGCTCTGAGGTGACCACACAGCTGTTCAGGTCTGCTAGCAGGGCTGACACAGCTTCATAATTGCCCTCCTTTTGTAGTTTTTCTATTTGCATCGCATGACGTGTGATTTCTTTGGTGTCCATTATCACAGCAGTCGAAATGCTCATTCCTGAGCTACTAGAACATTTCAGTGGGCAGTTTTAAGGGGTTACAGTCTTCACTGGCCGGCAACATGTATAAAGACTCCAATGTAAACTAACTAGCATAATTCTGAATAGAGCATGTTGTCTGTCTTTCGCCATACACACATTATATACATTAAATATGTTCCACCTTATTATTATGTGTGCCTGGTGCTGCAGTTCTTCTTCGTCTTCATCTGTTCACTACGGTTTTCAGTAAGTCCGGTCCGCCATGTTTGTTGTCATTCTTCAGGGAGGTTATTTCACTGGGCCACTAGAGGACGCAGTTGGCTTACATTACAGTGCAGCACTCTAACTTGGTTTTTTATTCATTGTGGAAGTAAAGGGGGAATTCCACTCTACACAAACACTCATACGCCCATGACTGTGAAACAATGAGAGGTCCAGCTGAGGCCTGTAAGGGTCAGAAATCTGCACTTACATGTAGTGTTTTAGCACCAGCAGTACAGATCCTATTTCATGTCTCATAAATGCATCCATGTATCTTTGTATACACTAACAGGAAAAGTCTACCAATTAAAAAAAAAAGAAAAAAATGATGGTGATCAGAATCAGTCGTTTTGTTTACTGTGCAATTAGAAATGTGTTCGAATGCATTAATAATAGTAAATTACTGGGAAAGCTGAAAAGACGGGGTTTTTTGGCTACTAGTTTGCATCATAATGCCTGCGTTTCATTGCTGTCGGAGCACAACCTTGTCCATTTTTGTTGTTTTTCAGTTCCTGACTAAGTTTTAAATGCCTGTTGTCCTTTACATTCCATAATGAATGGATCAAAAGAAATGGTTTCATTGACATTAAAAGTGAAGTATGTTTTCTCCTTCTCCTGTAACGTTATACTTTTGGAGTTCTGACAGCAGCATACTATCTCTTCCCCATTGTTGTATTAAAAAACACCTTATCATCAAACCAGACAGCATCACTACAATCATAAATATTTAATGTAATAGTAAGTAGCTTTTGAAGGCATTAAGCTCTTCAGGCGTCTGCTTCCTATCAGGACTTAAAATCAGAATCAGAATCTCGGCAAGTATGTTAAACATACAAGGAATTTGTCTGGGTGGGAGCACACGTGTATGGCATGTAACATACTAAACAGCCCAGAGAAGCACACAGACTTAGCATATATTTAACTAAGAAAAATGAAAAGTACAACAAATAAAAGTGTTCCTCTCCCTCTTCAGATCCCTCGATATGGTGGTGCCCCAGAACTTGAGTAACTCCACAGTGGAAACCAAAGAGCTGTTTATCTACCATCTTTACTGTATTTTATGTGTCGAGCAGCTGCTCAACTTCTTTTCTGCTGGCAGACTTATCACTGCTGGCTATGATGCCAACCACAATGGTCTCATGTGCAAACTTCAGGATCTTCACAGCTGGTTCCTTGGAAACACAGTCATTCGATTGTGGAATCTTACTTGTCCGATTATGTACAGATTTAGAAAAATCAAACTCCCCTTAGTGGAGTTCAGTGCGATTCTTTTTCCCTTCATACTACATGTTTAGTTATGGTAACACAATGTCTAGTTCATTGTTTTGTGAACTTACATTTAAACATTACATGTATCTAATCACTGTGTAACGATGTAGGAGCTTAATAATACAGAGGTATCTGTCTACTGGGCACTACAATGAGCTCATTCTGACCTAATGCCTACTCTATTGTACCGGCTCAGCCTATACATTTGTCTTGTGATGTTCTTTTGTTCAAATGCCAAAACACTACATCCATTCTCTGCACTGAAGGCTGAATGAACTGAGCTTTCATTACCAGTCTGACCTGAGGGACCCATCGTGTAGGTCCAGTGTGATTTCCTGCCAATATAAGGATTGAAAACTCTCACAGAGGAGGTTTGTTAATATCCTGTAGAACATAAATGACTAGAGACAGCACAAAAGGAGAGGAACAAGCTTTTCATACAAACAGTAGTGCACCTTCTTGTCTAATTTTCTATACAACTGAAGTAACCTGAGATCTCAATTACATACAAACACACACAAAAACTTCTTCACCTCTTCCCACCCCCTACTGTTCTAATCCATTAAGAATGTTTGGGTGGGGCTGCAGAGAACGGAGGCCTTGCAAACTAGGAGGAATGTCTGTTTTCCACACCTTCAACAAGAACCCAATAGGAGCAGTTACTGCTGGCTGGGATGACTAACATGTCTGCACCTCTGCGTCTGTCTAGTCTATGTTCTCTCCATTGTGAGAGAGTGATGCTTGATTCGTGAATGAATTGGCTCTTTTAAAGGAATTCAGCTGAAGCGATTCACAATGTAATCTGAACCGAATCACAACGTCACAGCATTGGTCCTTGCTGCATAATTATACACCATGTATTATGTGGTGTCTGTCTATATATATATATATATATATATATATATATATATATATATATATATATATATATATATATATATATATATATACTCAATACCATGTGTTGGGTGAGAGCTAGGTTAATACTGGGCTTCCTAGAGGAAAGGTTTTGTAATGATTTAACAAACACATTGTGTGCATGCAATAGTCTAATAACTGCAGAAAAACAGATTTTGTCAATAATACGTTCACCTGATTTACATGCACTTGGGTAGTTAGATCGTGGGAAAAGCCAATAAACTCACAGAGTAAGTGTGACGTTAAACACTGAGTGGTGGCTGAGTTAAATGGAAATCCAAACAAAATTAGAGCATGTTTATACATGCAGTGAGATGACTGAGCTAAACTACTGAAGTATGCTGTTTATACAATCACTTAAATAATCAGATAACTACAGAAATCCAATACAGATCAGATTACTAAGTGTATGTAAATGCACTCAATACATAACATAAACATAAAGACTTACATAAAATCATTACTTATTTCTTATTACTTATTTATATTAATGTTGTGTGAAATTGTCTAATAATAGTGTTTTGTTATATAGTGTTTGCAAATAAATGTTTGCAGTGCAATTTTTTTATTCTGATTTTCTCAAGTGCCTAAAATATACCCTGTATATATATACCCTATATATTCAGTTGTATACATGACTTCATGAGTAGAGTGAAGATGTGAGGAATCAAACTCACTGTAGAGGAAAAAAGTTGAGTTGACTAGCCATTGTGAAATCTCCTAGTATATCAAGTTTCCTTTTATATAGCCAATGTAATAGTTTACAGATAATTTGTTTCTTTGTATGTAGACATTTCTTTACTATGTCTATATTGCAATTTTTCCTTGTTAAAATAAATGTAATATTAATTCGTAATGACTCAACAAAATAATATGACTGCGATTGGTGGGTGCCCCCCAAAAATGTATCAATTACTTCCCAAACTCTCATAAATGCCCCTGAGAATAAAGACAGATGACTACACATTGTGGGCTCCCTCACTTTTGTGAACTAAGGAATCATTGAAAAGAATCAACTGGCTAAATCAAATCAAACGTCCTTTCGCTCTTATGTGAGTGGAATTTTACTGAGGCTGCAGTGGCATTCAGCTGCAGCTTGAGGGCATGCAAAACCCACAGTTTAAAATATACAAGAAGCAGAGTCATTTCCTGCTGTGCTCACTGCTTAGGATTGAGGGATTGTTCTAAACTGATCTGTGACCATCCTCCCCTGTCTATCTCTCCACCCAGGCTGTGGTAAACGACCTTGCAGAACTGCTCTCAGATCAGCGAAACCAGACAACTTCTGCTACAGAGCCCTTGCAGCGTAGGAGCTGCAGTTTGTAGGCCTCTTCTTATAATACTCAATTGTTCTGACTCCCTAGTAGTTCCCTTGCATGCTTCTCTCATCACAGACTTAGCAAACTGACACTGTTTCACAGCTCAGATGACAAAGAACTGATTGGTTAGTTCTCCTTTAGGCCAGTGTTTTTCAGTACCTTTCTTTATTTCCTTTATTCATTACACTTTAGTTTGGTGAAGTAGGTCGTTCGAATGTCAGCACATTACAGCTGACAGGCCTGGTTCCATACACGAGCAACCTTATCTGATGGAAAGATGGTAGATAAGATGGAGTTGTTTGTTTTCATCATCACGCCCTGTGTAATGAGTATGATTTCTAGAAACTGGCCTTTACAAATACAGTGTTTAAGACATTAAAGGGGAATTTTGTTGATTATTCAAATGATGTACATTCTGAGCAACCAGACGTCCAAAGTATTCAGAGCTACATCACAAAAGGTTATGAATAGTTATGAATATGTTGCTTGAGGCAGATGGTTTTGACTTACAACTTTTATAGCAGAGAGGTACTCGAATAGTACCAAAAACTCCTTTAATATTCATGTGTATCCTCAACATTACACATTAAAACTTACTGGTAGTTTTGGGTAGTAGACAAAATGTCTATATCTGTGTTGTAACTATTGTGGTTCCTATCACCACCACTTTAAAGAAGTCAGAGTGAGTACATGCCTCTAAAACAGAGCATTTCACATGAAACCACCCTGAATGGCTTTGATTACGTCTTAGTAAATGAATTATGCAAAATTTTGCAACATCAGTGGAATTCCCCCTTCAAGATAGCGTCTAGCTAGTTCGCCAGTGGTTTATACTTTGCATTAGTTTGAGACGTCTGTAAACATGACTTGTTACAGATTTACAAACTCAGCTTGAGGTCAGCATGACCTCCCTTTGACCAATACAGTGTATACAGACATGACAACATATACTTAAAACTTCAGTCAGTAGCAGTTTGATAGCAGCGCTAGTGAAGTGGTACTAGTAGCACTGAGAATGTGGTAGGTGGAGTGTTGCAAGTGCAAACCTGTTGCAAGATAATAGAGAGAGAGAATGAGACAGGGCCAAACTTGTTAGACTCTTCAAAGCTTAGAGAAATAGTAATAAGAGGTGACAAGTCTGACCCTGAGTTCAGACAGAGAAAAGCAGAGCCAATGTAGTGTGTCGTATCCTAGTTATCAATAAGCTTCACGTTCTCGTTGCTAAAGTTTATATTGACTACATTGCTCGTTTTTTGAAGTACGCCCTGCTATTCTTGGTACTGTCTATCATCAAAGTAAACATCATCCTGAAATATAAGGCTCGCTTCCAAATCGAGCCTCCACAGAGAGTCATGGCCTGCGATTGTTTTGACTAGGCAGAGCTCTGTTTGGGTTTCACATCGATAAGGAAGAGAACAATCGTGTTATGAATTGCTAATCTTTTCTAATATTGTGTGTCCTGTTATTGTTCTATACTGTAACACCGTTATTCTTTACACTTATAGGCTGTTTGAGGCCCCATTGTCCTCTTTTCTCGTTTCTGGATTTGGTAATTAAGCTGTATTAAACGTTTCTTCTTAACGTTTTGGTTGAGGTTTGGAATTCCCATCCACCGACATGGCTGGAACCTGCTGTTTGTGTCTTGACCCACTCAACAGTGTTGATCATGCACTGCTGGGAGAGGGAGGTCTCTTAGCCCATGTGGCTCAGTCTGTGTGTCTAACAGTGAGGAAGACCGGCTGTGTTTATAATCTAGTGTATCACGGGGCTTTTTCCCCCATGAGTCTTCTTTTCAACATGCTTTTCCTGAGAAGTTCTTGGGAACACATAATTGGAGCAGAGAATCAGCCAAACGAAAGTTGTAGCGGACGATATGCTCCAGAACCACTGTTCCAGGATAAAATTAAGATTGCTCAATTTTCCATTTACCCAAAGTGCAGTTGATCAGACATGTTTGGTGTTTGCAGTTTGTGTCTTTGATTTTTTACTGAAGCTAAAAAGCTATTAATTAATGGGAGCCTATTATAACTTATCAGCATTGTTTAAATCGCATGTCTGTGATTTGCAGTTCCCTAAAACATATATAGTTGTTGAGTAACCTCAAAAAAACAAAAAACTGTTGTTTCTGGCACTAATATTTATGAAAACAGAAAGTACAACACAGAATCAAACCTCTACTTGTTGTGTCTGACATAATAGCCATTTTGGGTCCAAGCGCTCCTTCAGATCCCAAAATTAGACAACAATGACAGAACCTGTGAATCTTTTCATGATCACTTCCTTCTTTATTGAGGCACCATTAAGGGTTAGAAAGGGTCTAAATTCTTTCATCTCCAATCTTAAGAGTAGATCTGAGCCCAATTGTTATTCTGTTACTTTGCTTAGCAGGTTAGCCTTAGCGCGTTAGCTGTCTACATCAGGTCTTTTTGGACTGAACTGGACCACTAAAACACAAAGATGTGAGTTCATAGCAAGAAACACCGACTTGGACCCGGACATGAAGGATGATATGAAGGACGATAGATCATGTATTACCAAGTGGGCAGCTGCTACTTTAGCCTGGTTGGTTACATTAGCCTCATAGCTCCAACACAAAAGCAAAGACGTGAACAGGCCTTGGCTGATTGACTGTATTAAGGCTAAGAGGGATATTTGTGTCGTTAGTTATTAGTTTTAATTTTTTTGGCCAAACTGAAATTTTAGGATCCTTAATTACCTAATAACTGAAGAAAATTCACAGGCTTTTTAACGGTACAGCTGTTTTAGCACTCTTTATCTAAACCACCATAGCCAAAATCAGGCCATTAAAACAGAAGTGCAACAACAAGAAAGCAATGACTCTGTATAATCTGCAGTGGAGCCAAGCTGTGTATGTGTCACATGCCTGGCATTTTTATAAAATCATTTATGAGCAATCAGTTTGGCACATGTATGTTAATGAATCATGATGACATGTTCATGACCTCATGTTGTACTATTTGATTTATAACATCATACTGTGTTTACAAAGAATGACAACATGTGTGACTTATGTCATTGCCCTAAAGCTTTATTCATCGATGTTGTCATGCAAAAGGAATGTGCAACGCCAGTCAAATATAAATAGTAAGTTGAACTATATATACAAAAGTATTCCGACTCTCCTTCTAATTGGTGAATTCAGTTACGACCACAGGTGTTACAGGTGGGCACACACAGTTTGTATAATCTCCATAAAAAGTATTGCTATTAGAATGGGACACTATGAAGCAGCCACACACAAGTATAAGATCTTCGTTTCTAATGCCGAGCATTGGCTATAGGGGTATAAAGCCTCCCAGCATTGGGCTGTGGAGCAATGGAAATATGTTCTCTTGAGTGATAGAGCTCCACCCAGTATCTTTGGTAAGAGGTGGAGTGTAGTTAGTGATCTAGAACTATTCATCTGACATTAGTACTCGGCCTTACTAATGCTTCATTTATTCCTTTATTCAAGGAATAAACTTATTAATACTCTTGATTTCAGAAGAAACATTGCTTGAGCAGGTGTCTACAAACCTTTGGGCATGCAGTGTATGTATGCGTTAATTTTCAAAACATACACCACATGTTTAAACTATCCAGGTGTCTGGAGGGTTGAGCTATGAAATGCACGCTCAATCACTAGGCCAGAAAATATGAGGTACGTCTTTAAGACTGTCAGAAAAGTGGCTCCTCATGAGTTGCATCACGGAGCGACATAACAGATGGTTTTGATTGATTCAGTACTTCATGTTTACTGTGTAATTCCATGTATGGTTTGTAATACTTCTGACGTGTACACTACTATTCTTAAATCATAGAAATAATAAAAAACATGAGGTTCCATAGGTAGGTGTATTCAAACCTTTTGAAATGCCAATACATTTGACAGTTCTGTAGACGACCACACTGTAAACAAACCTGCTGAGTGTAGTTACGACCATAACATGCCTACAAACAGAAGGCGGTTGTGACTCTACTGTAGGCCAAGGGAGGAACAAAGGCAGATTTGTCTGGAATGGGTTTCAGTGGTCATTTACTTCAGCAGGTGCGCTGATAGCTGACCTCAGATAAGAAGTGATAAACAGGCTAATAGTGAACACCCTGCTGTGTGAAACTCGAATAATGCACTAATATGTGCCACCAACTGCTCCTGGGTCTAATACAATAAATCCAGTGTTTTTTAAAGTGACTAATAATGAACGTAAACAGACAGAAACACAGATGACATGTTTCCAGATAGCTGATAATAGCGCTATGCAATGTACTTACTGTCAGTGTATATAGATAATCAAGTTTATTTAATAGTATGTAGCACCTCCACATGATTCATGCTGTGTGCAATGATCTGGACATATATTTGCTTCATTCTAACTTGCATTTTGGTAATGGATAGGTATTTGATTCACATGACTTTAATTTAATCTGATAAATTTGGGATAGGAGGAGAAAATGGGTGAATATGATTTTTGTTGTGGGGGATTTCAGCTATATTGTAGCAAATCCGCTGGCATGCTTGACTAAAGGCAGGCGAAATGAAGCCAGTGTCCTGGCTTAAGCGCTTTTTGCTTGTTCATTTGTTTATCTTCCAGCCCCCCTCAGATCATGTGGTATGCACAAGCTACTTTACTGTCCCTGCTGGATTGCTCATCATTTGTTTTGTTCTTTTTTTTCTCTGTAATTTCCGTTAACCGAAGGATGCGGTGGAGGTCCCACGGCGATGGCCCTCGTCTCCCCCACCCTCCGCCACATTTCACAACAGTTTGCACATTCTTTTTCTTTTTGTTCTTCTCTCCTATAGGCTTGCTCTCTCTCTATCTCTCTCTCTCTCTTTATCACTCTGTCTCAAACTCTTGTCTCGGATGGGCGATGGCTGATGGTCGAGCAAGAGCACACACTGCTGTATTCATACAGTTTATAAAAAAGGCTGGGAGAGAGAGAGTGTGAGAGAGAGAGCGAGAGAGAGAGAAAGAGTAAGTGAGAGTGAGAGAGAGAGAGGGAGAGGGAGACAGACAGACAACAGCCAAGGGGGGCAAATTGGGCGGGGATGAGGGAAAAAAAATGAGAGAGGAAGAAAAAGCATGAAGCAGCAGGCCGTGGAGGGGCGAAGGGGAGGGGGGCAGAAGAGAAAGAGAGTGGGGAGAAATCGAAAAAAGAGAGTGACACAAAAAGGGGAAAGAGAGAGTGTTAGAGACAGAGAGAGAGGACAGAGAAGGTGGGAGTGAGTGAGGAGAGAGAGAGAGAGAGAGTGCGCAGAATTTCTCCTTCTGTATCCTCCTCTGACAAAAGCTCAGTGAGCAGTGAGGGCCTTTTGTTCTCGGAGGCACGAGATCACATTCTCAACCACAAACGTGCCGTGATTCTTAACATGGGGCTCACTGAATATCATCAATCTGCATTACATCTAACATCCCTGTCACGTCTCTGAGACGTCCTGCTACTCAAGCAAGGACGATTTAATAAGAGAATAAACAAAATACATAATTACTAAAACTAGAATGGTAACTTTTTCAATAAACAGATGTTAACGTAACAAGACTTTGGACCATGTCTTTTATTTAGTTTGAAATAAAATGCTCATTATTACTTTATAAAAGAGCCATTTGTAAAATGAACTAACCTGTCAAATTCATACTCCAAGCAAATAGGGACAACATTTCACCAGAAAGTTGTAAGTAACAAGGTAATGCACAGTTTAACCTTAACCCTAACCTTGCTGTGGGGGCAGCAGTGGTGATAATCCTGATACCTGTAAGGAGCTTCACCCGTCATTACATTTGCTATTCCATTTCTTGGCTCCCTTTCCTTAAATAATCTAACTGGAAGTCTTCTCATATTGAATTGGTTCGACTTCAGACTGCAGTGACTCACTATTGTCTCTTGAGTTACAAGGTGGTGGTATAAGACAGGATGGGCTGGTCTTAGCTGCTTAGCCTGCTAACTTTAGTAAATATCTCTTCAACATAATACATAGCAATCTTTTACTTTCTGTTAAAGCTGTTATTTCCTCACATTCTGTTGATTGTTCCAGTTTTAACCACAAAATGTAGAATAAATAGATTGATTAGTGAGAAGTGTATATAAAGTGTATAGAAGTAGTGTATATGTAATTAGATAAATGTTCGTGTAGCGTCTTTCCCCAATAACTAATAACTCCAATAATAAATTAGGACCCCGGTCAAAAGTTTTAGTACACTACCAGCCAAACGTTTTAGAATTGTTTTCAAACAGTTTTTAAATGTTTGACTGGTAGTGTAGTTAAATGTCTAACTGGTAGTGTACTGTAGTGTTTGGCTGGTAGTGTACTAAAATGGTTGACCAGTAGTGTACTATAACGTTTGGCCGATAGTGATCTAAAACGTTTGGCTGGTAGTGATCTAAAACGTTTGACTGGTAGAGATCTAAAACTTTGGCTGGTAGTGTTCTAAAATGTTTGGCTGGTAGTGTTTTAAAACTTTGGCTGGTAGTGTATCTAAAAGTTTGGCTGGAAGTGTTCTAAAACATTTGGCTGGTAGTGATCTAAAACTTTGGCTGGTAGTGATCTAAAAGTTTGGCTGGAAGTGTACTAAAACGTTTGACTGGTAGTGTACTAAAACGTTTGGCTGGTAGTGTACTAAAACATTTGGCTGGTATTGTACTAAAACGTTTGGCTGGTAGTGATCTAAAACGTTTGACTGGTAGTGATCTAAAACGTTTGGCTGGTAGTGTACTAAAACGTTTGACTGGTAGTGATCTAAAACGTTTGGCTGGTAGTGTATCTAGAACGTTTGGCTGGTAGTGTACTAAAACGTTTGACTGGTAGTGTATCTAAAACGTTTGGCTGGTAGTGTACTAAAACGTTTGGCTGGTAGTGTACTAAAACGTTTGACTGGTAGTGATCTAAAACGTTTGGCTGGTAGTGTATCTAGAACGTTTGGCTGGTAGTGATCTAAAACGTTTGGCTGGTAGTGTATCTAAAACGTTTGGCTGGAAGTGTATCTAAAACGTTTGGCTGGTAGTGATCTAAAACGTTTGGCTGGTAGTGTACTAAAACGTTTGACTGGTAGTGATCTAAAACGTTTGGCTGGTAGTGTATCTAAAACGTTTGGCTGGTAGTGTACTAAAACGTTTGAAAGGTAGTGATCTAAAACGTTTGGCTGGTAGTGATCTAAAACGTTTGGCTGGTAGTGTATCTAAAACGTTTGGCTGGTAGTAATCTAAAACGTTTGGCTGGTAGTGTACTAAAACGTTTGACTGGTAGTGATCTAAAACGTTTGACTGGTAGTGTACTAAAACGTTTGACTGGTAGTGATCTAAAACGTTTGACTGGTAGTGATCTAAAACGTTTGGCTGGTAGTGTATCTAAAACGTTTGGCTGGTAGTGTATCTAAAACGTTTGACTGGTAGTGTATCTAAAACGTTTGACTGGTAGTGTACTAAAACGTTTGACTGGTAGTGATCTAAAACGTTTGGCTGGTAGTGTACTAAAACGTTTGACTGGTAGTGTAACTGAAACGTTTGGCTGGTAGTGTATCTAAAACGTTTGGCTGGTAGTGATCTAAATCGTTTGGCTGGTAGTGTATCAAAAACGTTTGACTGGTAGTGTATCTAAAACATTTGGCTGGTAGTGTATCTAAAACGTTTGACTGGTAGTGTAACTGAAACGTTTGGCTGGTAGTGTATCTAAAACGTTTGGCTGGTAGTAATCTAAATCGTTTGGCTGGTAGTGTATCAAAAACGTTTGACTGGTAGTGTATCTAAAACATTTGGCTGGTAGTGTACTAAAACGTTTGGCTGGTAGTGTATCTAAAACGTTTCGCTGGTAGTGATCTAAATCGTTTGGCTAGTAGTGTATCTAAAACGTTTGACTGGTAGTGTACTAAAACGTTTGACTGGTAGAGTATCTAAAACGTTTGGCTGGTAGTGATCTAAAACGTTTGACTGGTAGTGATCTAAAACGTTTGACTGGTAGTGTACTAAAACGTTTGTCTGGTAGTGTATCTAAAACGTTTGTCTGGTAGTGTACTAAAACGTTAGAGTGGTAGTGTACTAAAACGTTAGACTGGTAGTGTATCTAAAACGTTTGACTGGTAGTGTATCTAAAACGTTTGGCTGGTAGTGATCTAAAACGTTTGACTGGTAGTGTACTAAAACGTTTGGCTGGTAGTGTACTAAAACGTTTGTCTGGTAGTGTACTAAAACGTTAGACTAGTAGTGTACTAAAACGTTTGACTCGTAGTGCACTAAAACGTTTGGCTGGTAGTGTACTAAAACGTTAGCCTGGTAGTGTACTAAAACGTTTGGCTGGTAGTGTACTAAAACGTTCGTCTGGTAGTGTACTAAAACGTCTGTCTGGTAGTGTACTAAAACATTTGGCTAGTAGTGTACTAAAACGTTTGGCTGGTAGTATACTAAAACGTTTGGCTGGCAGTATACTAAAACATTTGGCTGGTAGTGTACTAAAACGTTTGGCTGGTAGTATACTAAAACGTTTGACTGGTAGTGTACTAAAACGTTAGACTGGTAGTGTACTAAAACGTTTGGCTGGTAGTGTACTAAAACGTTCGTCTGGTAGTGTACTAAAACGTCTGTCTGGTAGTGTACTAAAACATTTGGCTGGTAGTGTACTAAAACGTTCGTCTGGTAGTGTACTAAAACGTTCGTCTGGTAGTGTACTAAAACGTCTGTCTGGTAGTGTACTAAAACATTTGGCTGGTAGTGTACTAAAACATTTGACTGGTAGTGTACTAAAACGTTTGGCTGGTAGTGTACTAAAACGTTCGTCTGGTAGTGTACTAAAACGTCTGTCTGGTAGTGTACTAAAACATTTGGCTGGTAGTGTACTAAAACGTTAGACTGGTAGTGTACTAAAACGTTTGGCTGGTAGTATACTAAAACGTTTGTCTGGTAGTGTACTAAAACGTTTGGCTGGTAGTGTACTAAAACGTTTGACTGGTAGTATACTAAAACGTTTGGCTGGTAGTATACTAAAACGTTTGGCTGGTAGTGTACTAAATCGTTAGACTGGTAGTATACCAAAACGTTTGGCTGGTAGTATACTAAAACGTTTGACTGGTAGTGTACTAAAACGTTTGGCTGGTAGTGTACTAAATCGTTAGACTGGTAGTGTACTAAAACGTTTGGCTGGTAGTGTACTAAATCGTTAGACTGGTAGTGTATCTAAAGCGTTTGACTAGTAGTGTACTAAATCGTTAGACTGGTAGTATACCAAAACGTTTGGCTGGTAGTATACTAAAACGTTTGACTGGTAGTGTACTAAAACGTTTGGCTGGTAGTGTACTAAATCGTTAGACTGGTAGTGTACTAAAACGTTTGGCTGGTAGTGTACTAAATCGTTAGACTGGTAGTGTATCTAAAGCGTTTGACTGGTAGTGTACTAAATCGTTAGACTGGTAGTGTATCTAAAACGTTTGGCTGGTAGTGATCTAAAACGTTTGTCTGGTAGTGTACTAAAACGTTTGTCTGGTAGTGTATCTAAAACGTTTGGCTGGTAGTGTACTAAAACGTTTGTCTGGTAGTGTACTAAATCGTTAGACTGGTAGTGTATCTAAAACGTTTGGCTGGTAGTGATCTAAAACGTTTGACTGGTAGTGTATCTAAAATGTTTGTCTGGTAGTGTATCTAAAACGTTTGGCTGGTAGTGATCTAAAACGTTTGACTGGTAGTGTACTAAAACGTTTGGCTGGTAGTGATCTAAAACGTTTGACTGGTAGTGTACTAAAACGTTTGTCTGGTAGTGTACTAAAACGTTTGGCTGGTAGTGTACTAAAACGTTTGTCTGGTAGTGTACTAAAACGTTTGTCTGGTAGTGTACTAAAACGTTTGGCTGGTAGTGTACTAAAACGTTTGTCTGGTAGTGTACTAAAACGTTTGGTGTTTCAGTATAATCTCATAGGCTTGATTTGTTTTGTTGGTTGTTGCTTTTCATCACTGTTGCTGTAATGACTGCAGCTTATTGTTTACTTTGTTTCAGTGTCATCACTAGTGGGTGCGTCTGTGTAATGAGTAGCACCATGTTGTGGAACAGTGATTACAATGTTATCAGCAAGGTTGTTGTGAGACAGCAAAGAAAAACAAAACAGCTTTATGGATCCTTTAAGCTGTGTGATCATGATGGTCTACTTATTACATGTGCATATATTCCCTCACATGTACAGTTTATTCCACAGAGAAAAACAATACCATTACCCCCAGTGATTAAATATAACAGCAGTCCAATCACAGAAGCCTAAAAGATTATACTATACTAAGTCTTAGATTGACAACCCAGGTTAGAAGTCTCAGAAGCTGTAGCTTCGCTGGTAAAAACAGAATCACAGTGTAGTTTGATGTGTAAAATAATTACATGTTTACAACTGCTCACACCGCTAGTATCTGCATTGAATCCTGAGTAGATTTTAGCCACATGACTAAAATCTGACTGCTGTGTTGGACGGAATACGTAAACCTGCTCGGTGTGTAAGCAGCTAATGACTAATTGTTTTTGTTCAGCCTCTTTTATCTGCGGTTTGTTTTGCACAGTCGTGTTGGTCTAATTTCAGTTTCAGTTTGTCCTGAATTTACTATTTTCAGCACACAGCTTAATTAAAAGAGACATTCTTTGCAGATTGTATTCTCTCAAACTTTATGTTTGTAAGTAGAAGAGGACAGATTTTACAATGTACATTTTACATTTAGTATTATTATTACTTTACATACGTTTTTTCATCAAAACAAATAGAAAACAGTCCAAAGTGGGCTTAAAGCTGTAAATGCAGAATATCAGCTAAATGTACATTTCAGTGTACAATGTACATGTGAATGCCTGTGTAATGAAATATGTAATTAGATATAAGAAAACAATAAGGAGAAGAGTAGACTTGAAAGGGTTAAAAGTGGCCTAGAGAGTAGACTAGAGCAGAAGGCGGTGCAAAGCAGGAAGAGAGCAGAGGGATTTTTTTTCTGCCCTACAGCGTGGTGAATGATTCACCATCATTCTGACCTGCCTGACAAAGAGAGAAACCAAGAGAGAGAGAGAGAGAGGGAATGAGAGAGAGAGAGAGAGAAGGAGAGACAGAGAGAGCTCCCTTACATAATCCTTCACTTGTGCATAAGTACTGCCGAAAAAAGAGGAGAAAAAAGAGGGCACAGACAGAAAGAGGGAAAATGTGATGTCATCTTTTTTGGTCAAAACCCTCAAAGTCAGCTGTACTAGCAAACGCGCAAAAAAGGGGGTGGAGGGGGATATGCACACGCATTTTTTTTGATAGGCCTCACCAAATAGGCTTCGTATTTCAGCTGATGTGGCGAGAAGTGGTCCATATTTGGCAGCGTGGCTGAGCAGTGGGAGGGAGGAAGGAGGATGTGTGGCCAAAATTCCACAGCAGGTTTTTATCAGGCCAAGGCTTCAGGCAACATGAGAACACCAGGCATGACCTCCACAGTGAGACAGAGAAAATGAGAAAGAGAGAGACTCAAAAACAGAAGGGGGGAGAGAGAGAGAGAAGACAAAGACAGCAATGCCCAGGCCCTGACCGAGGGTCTCTGGCTAAAACAAACAAACAAACAAAAAGAGATTAGAACTTCCCCATCCCCAAAATATAAACCTGGGCGTATCAGCAGGATAAGGATGAAGTGCCGAGATTAGTGATGCTAATTCAGGATTCCACTGATATTTTATCTGTAAAACACACAAACATATACCAGGCCTGTGCAAGAAGTAGTGCACAAAGCAACAGATAAAGAAAGCATTAATGCTGAGAACAGAATCTAATGTACAGTATTTCCCTCTTTCCCAACGAACCAGCTCAGTGTTTCGTACAGTAGGAGAAAAAAAAGTGAGAGCTCTCACTTTGTGAGAGCAGAAAAACCTGTGATTAAATAAGCAGACAGAAGTGCCAATGGCATGCAAAGGAAGCTGTTCACAAAGCGCTGGACAGCAGGAGCTCCATAGTGGGTAAACTGGTCCAGAATGCAGGCAAACAGGAGCACCTGGTCAAAGCAGATGAAGCAGCAGAGGCAGATCGCAGGATAGGAAGCTGAGCTGAACAGAAACACAAAGATAGTTAGCTCTGCTAGGGGTAACCCAGAGCAGTATATAGTGTTAATAAGGTGCAGCAGTGACTCTGGTAGGCCTGGCTATTACAGTGTAGCTAAATAAAGGGAGAGCCAGAAGGCAACAAAGACATGAGGGCTCCCTGAGATGTCAGCGCACCCTCTGTTCCACCGTCAACAAACTTAAGTTTAAGCGCGTGAGAGCAGTACTCTCTGTCAGTGAACCCACAAATCTGTATCTTTGATCTAATGTGCAAACCAATTACTAAAAGCTTAACTAAACAAGTAGATTTTTAGCCTAGACTTAAGTCCTAAACAATGACTGGAAGGGCCTAGTATGAACCAGCACCCTGTGATTTAATTTTTGCTGCATTGTTGTTTTTTAAGTAGCATAGCTAGCAGAACTTAAACAGTAGCAACTCTCTTGAAACCTGTGTTTTATTGATACTCTTGTCCATTTCTATAGATAACAGTCTGACATACAGTATCAGAAACCAAGCTAGAATATCTTAGATTACTGAACAACATGCAGCAGTGTTGAGTGGGTGATTTAGTCATGCAGGTTACACAATGCTAAGCTTCCATTAACCATTATTCCTATAGCTTCTATGTAGAAATAAGGACATAAACAAGACACCAAACACAGACTTGGCTGAGTGACTGCCTTTTACATTATTTCTTTAATCGCCTTTTTGCTCAAATGCTTATAAACTCTTCCCCCGTAGCAGATCTCTGCTAAGAATGAGCCCACTCACAATAGGACCTATAGCTGCTGTTGGACTGTGTATACTGATCTAAGGTCAGCTACCTTTACTTAAATCTTACCTCAACCATTACTACATAAGCGTGAAAACTGCTTACAGATCAGAGAACAAGGACGACTTCCACTGATAGCATGAAACTAGCCTCAGCTGAGACAGGAAGCCAGCTCTCACACTTCCTCTTCAGAACTACAAATGCAGAAGTGGGTCTCCATATATCTCGCCTCGTCTTGTGACTAGAGAGAACTTCAGAATCTTGCTGCTGTTCCTCTTTTTGCTTCAATTCCTCCTGTTTATATGACAGGCAACTGTTGTTGGTCAAAAGATGAGGCATGTTCAGTATTGCTGTTAGCACAAGCTAGCACTCATTTCTGTTAGAGCTGTGAATTTGTCAGTATCTTCAAAAGAGGAAGCTTTGTTATCACAGACACAAACTGAGATCACTTGTAATGTAAATCTGCAGACTGGAGACATACCTTTTAAAAAATACTTTTAAGGCCCAGGCTAAGCACCATTAGCGTTGAGGAAACTGGTCCTAAACATAGGTGGGCTGTTCCCAATGAAGTGAACAATTCATACTGAAGTGTCTTGGTAAAATTCTTAGTTTGATTGCGATAGTCTCTGATCCAGCTGCTTGTTTCTAGTAAAAAAGAGTAAAAGAAATTCCTGAGCTTTGAAAACCAAACATTAACATTCCAGGAAGACTCCAGTCTGCATGCCGAGTTAGGACGCAAAGCACTGCAGACTTGATGCTGCCCTTGAGCCTGAGAAAACAAGTCGTTTCTTATTTTTAACACATACCCCAAAGGCAAGGCAACAATAAGCTTGCGGCCTGCTTCTATTATCAGACCGATTTGTTTCAGAGTTACGTTTGGCCAAGTGACGCCCACATTCTTTTCTGCCAGAGTCATGGTTCGAACATCCAATCCCTTTCTGACGCGCAAGAGCAACACTGAGGCAAGAGATACGGACCCTGTAAAAGGAAAAAGAGCCATTCGTAGCATTCCGCAATGTGTGGCGTAATAGTGTTTCCCAAGTTGACACTGATGTTTTATATATCATGGCAGTCTAACATGCAGGAGTTCTGATGGAGAAAACAGATCTTTCTGACCGCAGCTGAGAAAAGTGCTTTCGAAGTTTGTGTGAGTTTAATTACCAGCCAGAGAGAGGAAAAGCAAGTTGAATTGTTGCTGCTAACAGTTTAAAGGAATAGTTTGATGAAATCTAATTTATTCAACTTTCCCCTCATTCCAAATGTAGTTAACCAGCCAAGGCATGTTTGGTGTCTGAAGTTTGCTTCTTTTGTATTGCACTGGAGCTGCAAGGCCAAAGTAGCTAACAAGTCATGAAAGCATATACTACACACTACAGCACTGCACAACTACATTGTGCCTCAGTCAATGCACGTATGCTCTTAGCTGTTTTTGTAATTGAAAATTATTTTTAAAGTGTGGTATCTGCTAAAGCCATTATGGAGTCATATTTTCTTCTTTTCTTAGCCTAGGGTGACCATATGACCATGGTTTTTGGGGACAGTCCCAATTTGTGGTGGCCTGTACCCACCTGGAACTGTCCCCAGAAATGTCCCCATTTTTACTATGAATTCAAAACACACTGGAAAGTCCTAGAGCATTGGACATCTGTGTTTGTTGTGATGCATCAAGATACCAGAGACAAAAAGGCAGTGCAATAATAAAAAACAGTGCAAAGGGCGCAGATAACAGCAGATACTGAATAAATGACAATACTGAATAAACATGTGCATAAATAGGTATTTAAGTAAGTGTCAATGACATATATATATGGAGATATATATGGAGATTGGGCATATAACCATATAATCTTATTCTACAATGTGATCTACATATAATGCATTTTTTTTTAACTGTTTCATTTTTTCTGCCATCCATATACAACATATGGTATATGTTGGCAGCAGCTGTCTCTGCTGTTCCAGAACTGGAGCTAGTCCAGGGGTGTGTTTAGGGTCTGGCTATTAGGCTACAGCCACAGGTCTTTCTTCTGTAGCCATGGGTTTCTATTTACTATTTACTAATATTTACTATTAATATGGACTCATACAACCACTGAATCTTTTGTGATAAACATATTCCCACCTCATCTTTAACTTAGAAATTACAATTTTTTTCTTGGTGTCTTATTTCTAAAAATTGACCAGCGACAAATTAGCATCAAACCAGCATTTGACTTCTCTGTTTTTTTTATTTCAGAATTCTGGTCCTTTTTTTTTTTGCTACAATAGCCTCATAGCTCCAGATTAAAACTAAAGAAGCCAAACACTTGGCTTATCATTCCGTTTGGCATTCTAGATCACTGCCCAGGAATTTCATTAAAACTAACACACCAATAACACATGTGGCCTGTAGGTCATATTATATACATATAATGTCAGTAAAAATATGTGTAATAAATAAAAAACAACTTTAAACTTGATGTAAGTTTTTTTGTATTTCACCCTTAGTCCAGTCACTAGTAAAAGAACTGTAGATTATTCTTTTGTCTTTAGTTTGACATGGTAGAAGAAAGCTGGACATTCCTTGCATCATTTATTGCTTATTTATCCTTTCAAAGAACATTGGGAAAGAATTCAAAGTCTTGCATCGGTTGGAATAGGTGTCAGGACAATGACCGGGAAGTGAAGGACAATGGATCACTGAGGGTTTTAGATCGATCACTAAGGAGTCTTCAGGGAACTTCCTCTTCTGGCATGTTGATCTGGCCTCGTGCAGCTGAACAAATAGTGTAGGACTCCTACTGGCTTCTGTTTGTCACAGGTGCGTTTATAGTTTGATAGCTAATTAAAGTCATGTGAATGAGATGCTGTGTAAAGGTTCTGCTTGTGTTTCTGCATTTCCCTCAGCTGTGATGTTTATCCACAAGCAATAGGTTTTGTTATCAGTGTAGGTGATAGGGAGCTAAATTGGGATATTCATGTACTGGAGAAAACTGCATATCCTAAAATGGCACTGTGCTCACAGTTAGGAGAGAAAAAGTGAGTCTCTTTCAAATGTAAGCATGATAGAAAACATTATAGTTCTATTTATATTATGTTATATTTGTGTGTAACATATACACCTAAAATATGTAGATCTAAACTGTCCAAAAGTATTCAAGACTTTTAACAGGTATAAAGTGAATACACCACAACAAAGCATATATTTATAAAGAAAAAATAAAGAATATAAAATGATATTTATATGTATATATTTATATATAACATCTCTAATACTCTAATATAACAACCCTTATACCTGATAACATCCCTAATACCTTATAACAACCCTAATACCTAATAACATACCTAATACCTGATAACGTCCCTAATACCTAATAACAACCCTAATACATGATAACATTCCTTATAGCTAATAACATACCTAATACATGATAACATACCTTATACATGATAACATTCCTTATAGCTAATAACATACCTAATACATGATAACATACCTTATACATGATAACATTCCTTATAGCTAATAACATTCCTAATACCTAATAACATCCCTAATACCTAATAACATACTTAATACCTAATAACAACCCTAATACATGATAACAATTCTAATACCTTAATAACAACCCTAATACATGATAACATTCCTTATAGCTAATAACATACCAAATACATGATAACATACCTAATACATGATAACATTCCTAATACCTAATAACATCCCTAATACCTAATAACATACCTAATACATGATAACATTCCTAATACCTAATGACATCCCTAATACCTAATAACATACCTAATACATGATAACATTCCTAATACCTAATGACATCCCTAATACCTGATAACATCCCTAATACATGATAACGTTCCTTATAGCAAATAACATACCTAATAACATACATAATACATGGTAACATTCCTAATACCTAATAACATCCCTAATACCTAATAACATCACTAATACCTAATAACATACCTAATACATGATAACGTTCCTTATAGCTGATAACATACCTAATATATGATAACATACCTAATACATGATAACATTCCTTATAGCTAATAACATACCTAATACCTAATAACATACCTAATACATGATAACATTCCTAATACCTAATAACATCCCTAATACCTAATAACATCCCTAATACCTAATAACATCCCTAATACATGATAATAATTCTAATACCTAATAACATACCTAATACATGATAACATTCCTTATAGCTAATAACATACCTAATACCTGATAACATCCCTAATACCTAATAACATACCTAATACCTAATAACATCCCTAATACCTAATAACATACCTAATACATGGTAACATCCCTAATACCTAATAACATCCCTAATACCTAATAACATACCTAATACCTAATAACAACCCTAATACATGATAACAATTCTAATACCTAATAACATACCTAATACATGATAACATTCCTTATAGCTAATAACATACTTAATACCTAATAACAACCCTAATACATGATAACAATTCTAATACCTAATAACAACCTTAATACATGATAACATTCCTTATAGCTAATAACATACCTAATACATGATAACATACCTAATACATGATAACATTCCCAATACCTAATAACATCCCTAATACCTAATAACAACCCTAATACATGATAACATTCCTAATACCTAATGACATCCCTAATACCTGATAACATCCCTAATACCTAATAACATATCTAATACATGATAACATTCCTTATAGCTAATGACATACCTAATACATCATAACATACCTAATACATGATAACATTCCTAATAGCTAATAACATACCTAATACCTAATAACATACCTAATACCTAATAACATCCCTAATACCTAATAACATACCTAATACATGATAACATTCCTTATAGCTAATAACATACCTAATACCTAATAACATACCTAATACATGGTAACATTCCCAATACCTAATAACATCCCTAATACCTAATAACATCCCTAATACCTAATAACAACCCTAATACATGATAACAATTCTAATACCTAATAACATACCTAATACATGATAACATTCCTTATAGCTAATAACATACCTAATACCTGATAACATCCCTAATACCTAATAACATACCTAATACCTAATAACATCCCTAATACCTAATAACATACCTAATAACTAATAACAACCCTAATACATGATAACAATTATAATACCTAATAACATACCTAATACATGATAACATTCCTTATACCTAATGACATTCCTAATACCTGATAACATCCCTAATACCTAATAACATACCTAATACATGATAACATTCCTTTTAACTAATAACATACCTAATACCTGATAACATACCTAATACCTAATAACATACCTAATACATGATAACATACCTAATACATGATAACATACCTAATACATGATAACATACCTAATGCATGATAACATTCCTTATAGCTAATAACATACCTAATACCTAATAACATACCAAATACCTAATAACATACCTAATACCTGATAACATCCCTAATACCTAATAACATATCTAATACATGATAACATTCCTTATAGCTAATGACATACCTAATATATGATAACATACCTAATACATGATAACATTCCTTATAGCTAATAACATACCTAATACCTAATAACATACCTAATACATGATAACATTCCTAATACCTAATAACATCCCTAATACCTAATAACATCCCTAATACATAATAACATACCTAATACCTAATAACAACCCTAATACATGATAACAATTCTAATACCTAATAACATACCTAATACATGATAACATTCCTTATAGCTAATAACATACTTAATACCTAATAACAACCCTAATACATGATAACAATTCTAATACCTAATAACAACCTTAATACATGATAACATTCCTTATAGCTAATAACATACCTAATACATGATAACATACCTAATACATGATAACATTCCCAATACCTAATAACATCCCTAATACCTAATAACAACCCTAATACATGATAACATTCCTAATACCTAATGACATCCCTAATACCTGATAACATCCCTAATACCTAATAACATATCTAATACATGATAACATTCCTTATAGCTAATGACATACCTAATACATCATAACATACCTAATACATGATAACATTCCTAATAGCTAATAACATACCTAATACCTAATAACATACCTAATACCTAATAACATCCCTAATACCTAATAACATACCTAATACATGATAACATTCCTTATAGCTAATAACATACCTAATGCCTAATAACATACCTAATACATGGTAACATTCCCAATACCTAATAACATCCCTAATACCTAATAACATCCCTAATACCTAATAACAACCCTAATACATGATAACAATTCTAATACCTAATAACATACCTAATACATGATAACATTCCTTATAGCTAATAACATACCTAATACCTGATAACATCCCTAATACCTAATAACATACCTAATACCTAATAACATCCCTAATACCTAATAACATACCTAATACCTAATAACATACCTAATAACTAATAACAACCCTAATACATGATAACAATTATAATACCTAATAACATACCTAATACATGATAACATTCCTTATACCTAATGACATTCCTAATACCTGATAACATCCCTAATACCTAATAACATACCTAATACATGATAACATTCCTTTTAACTAATAACATACCTAATACCTGATAACATACCTAATACCTAATAACATACCTAATACATGATAACATACCTAATACATGATAACATACCTAATACATGATAACATACCTAATGCATGATAACATTCTTTATAGCTAATAACATACCTAATACCTAATAACATACCAAATACCTAATAACATACCTAATACATGATAACATACCTAATACATGATAACTTTCCTTTTAACTAATAACATACCTAATACCTGATAACATACCTAATACCTAATAACATACCTAATACATGATAACATTCCTTTTAACTAATAACATACCTAATACCTGATAACATACCTAATACATAATAACATACCTAATACCTAATGACATACCTAATACATGATAACATTCCTTTTAACTAATATCATACCTAATACCTGATAACATTCCTAATACCTGATGACATTCCTAATACCTGATAACATCCCTAATACCTAATAACATACCTAATACATGATAACATTCCTTTTAACTAATAACATACCTAATACCTAATAACATACCTAATACCTAATAACATACCTAATACATGATAACATACCTAATACATGATAACATACCTAATACATGATAACATTCCTTATAGCTAATAACATACCTAATACCTAATAACATACCTAATACATGGTAACATTCCTAATACCTAATAACATCCCTAATACATGATAACAATTCTAATACCTAATAACATACCTAATACATGATAACATTCCTTATAGCTAATAACATACCTAATACATGATAACATACCTAATACATGATAACATTCCTTATAGCTAATAACATACCTAATACCTAATAACATACCTAATACATAACATTCCTAATACCTAATAACATCCCTAATACCTGATAACATCCCTAATACCTGATAACATCTCTAATAGCTAATAACAACCCTAATACATGATAACATTCCTAATAGCTAATAACATACCTAATACCTAATAACATCCCTAATACATAACATTCCTAATAGCTAATAACATACCTAATACCTGATAACATCCCTAATACCTAATAACATATCTAATACTTAATAACATACCTAATACATGGTAACATTCCTAATACATGGTAACATTTCTAATACCTATTTACATCCCTAATACCTAATAACATCCCTAATACCTGATAACATCCCTAATACCTAATAACATCCCTAATACCTAATAACATCCCTAATACCTAACAACTTACCTAATACCTAATAATATACCTTATACCTAATAACATACCTAATACCTAATAACATCCCTAATACTTAATAACATACCTAATACCTAGTAACAACCCTAATACCCGATAACATCCCTAATACCTAATAACATCCCTAATACCTGATAACATACCTAATACCTAATAACATACCTAATACCTAATAACATCCCTAATACCTGATAACATCCCTAATACCTAATAACAACCCTAATACCTGATAACATCCCTAATACCTAATAACATACCTAATAACATGCCTAATACGTAATAACATACCTAATACCTGATAACATCCCTAATACCTAATAACATACCTAATAACATGCCTAATACGTAATAACATACCTAATACCTAATAACATACCTAATACCTGATAACATCCCTAATACCTAATAACATACCTAATAACATGCCTAATACCTAATAACATACCTAATACCTGATAACATCCCTAATACCTAATAACATACCTAATAACATGCCTAATACGTAATAACATACCTAATACCTAATAACATACCTAATACCTGATAACATCCCTAATACCTAATAACATACCTAATACCTAATAACATACCTAATACCTGATAATGTTCCTAATACCTAATAACATACCTAATACCTAATAACATACCTAATACCTGATAACATCCCTAATATCTAATAACATACTTAATACGTAATAACATCCCTAATACCTAATAACATACTTAATACGTAATAACATCCCTAATACCTAATAACATACCTAATAACATGCCTAATACGTAATAACATCCCTAATACCTAATAACATACCTAATACGTAATAACATACCTAATACCTAATAACATACTTAATACGTAATAACATCCCTAATACCTAATTACATACCTAATACGTAATAACATACCTAATACCTAATAACATGCCTAATACCTAATAACATTCTATTGAGCTTGTGGTTTCATTTTACAACTAACATCATATGATAAGTCACAGCAATATACAATAAATATGTAGCTCGATTATTGTTAATAATCACAATAAACAGTTCTGTCATCAATTAAAAATTCTGCAAAGCAACTTAACAGCCAATGATAAACTCAGGATTAGTCAATAGTTTAATCTTTTTTTTTTTTGTTGATAATACAATTAAGTCCAGATTTTATATCGGCTTTAAACACGACCAAGCCAATCAGTCTTTCTGTGCCGTGTGTAGACCCCCCATAGGCAAAACCCCCATTACTTTCTCTCATCTACCTCCCCCAATCCGAGAACACTACAGCCAGCGAGTGGCCCCTGAACTGTATTGTGGAAGACTCTGAAAGCGCTGAATAAGCATTGAGACGTTTCAGGGTGCTGAATGAGCGTGAGGGTCCATCTGTTGCACTCTCCGGCCTTTTGTTTCTGCCTGGGTGGTATCAAAAGGGGCTTTGCATTTTTTGCAAAGATACACAGACATCTGCTCTCTTCCTTCAAATTCTTGCCACTTTTTTGCAATGTCTCTCTCCCTCTCTCTCTCTCTCTCTCTCTCTCTCTCACTCTCTCTCTCACTCTCACTCTCTCTCTCACTCTCTCTTTCTCACTCTCTCTCTCTCTCTCTCTCTCTCTCACTCTCTCTCACTCTCTCTCTCTCTCACTCTCTCTCTCTCTCTCTCTCTCTCTCTCACTCTCTCTCTCTCTCACTCTCTCTCTCTCACTCTCTCTCTCTCTCTCTCTCTCTCTCTCGTTCACTCTCTCTTACAGACAAAGATTTAGATGCCCTCTTGTCAGGTCAAGATTAAGGCTGAGTCATATTATTGGCTGATTGAAAACTGCCCCAGCATCCCATCATGGAATAGGGTGCCCAGGTTTTTCTGCCACTGGTATTGTGATTAGAGCTTGTAATATTTTTAACTCAGCAGGACCTGACTGTTCACCAGGATCTGGCTGGGTTCATTTCTTGTCAAATATATGTGGTGCTCAGGTCAGCTTCGAATTTCAAGTTTTATATAGCCTGCATTTCACCTTCAGTGGATTTTTTTCTCACCTACATTAGGAGGCTTCTTTCTACTGTCATTAAGTTTAAATTAGAGTGTAAATTGAAATACATAGAAAGAATAGAAAAGAATAGAATAATAGAAATTTGTTTATTGGGATACAGTCAGAGTAGAATAGAATTTTGTTTGTTAGGATGCAGTCAGAGAAGAATAGAATTTTGATTGTTAGAATACAGAGTATAATAGAAATTTGTTTATTGGGATACAGTCAGAGTAGAATAGAATTTTGTTTATTGGAATACAGTCAGAGTAGAATAGAAATGTGTTTATTGGGATACAGTCAGAGTAGAATAGAATTTTGTTTGTTAGGATGCAGTCAGAGAAGAATAGAATTTTGATTGTTAGAATACAGAGTATAATAGAAATTTGTTTATTGGGATACAGTCAGAGTAGAATAGAATTTTGTTTGTTAGGATGCAGTCAGAGAAGAATAGAATTTTGATTGTTAGAATACAGAGTAGAATAGAATTTTGTTTATTGGGATGCAGTCAGAGTAGAATAGAAATTTGTTTATTGGAATACAGTCAGAGTAGAATAGAAATGTGTTTATTGGGATACAGTCAGAGTAGAATAGAATTTTGTTTGTTAGGATGCAGTCAGAGAAGAATAGAATTTTGTTTATTGGGATACAGTCAGAGTAGAATAGAATTTTGTTTGTTAGGATGCAGTCAGAGAAGAATAGAATTTTGTTTATTGGGATACAGTCAGAGTAGAATAGAATTTTGTTTATTGGCATACAGTCAGAGTAGAATTGAAATTTGTTTATTGGGATACAGTCAGAGTAGAATAGAAATGTGTTTATTGGGATACAGTCAGAGTAGAATAGAAATGTGTTTATTGGGATACAGTCAGAGTAGAATAGAAATGTGTTTATTGGGATACACTCAGAGTAGAATAGAATTTTGTCAGGGTGCAGTTGGACAGAATTGTATTGGGATGCAGTCTGGGTGGGACTGTGAGGAGACAGTGGTGTTTAATAGAATTGTATTGAAATAAAGCTGATACTGGACAAAATATTGTTGGGACACATTGGAGGTAGGATAGTTTTATTGGAACGCTGTCAAAGACAAAATATTGATGAGACACAGCCAGGTTGGGGCAGAAGTTTGTTCTGCTAAGGCTGAATTCTAAATTATGGTTCTGGCTGGACTCAGGCCTGATCTAATGTAATGCAAACAGCAGAGACAGAAAGAGGGATGTATATTGTGAGATCGAGAGAGACACTCATTCATTTATTCCCAGGTGGACCTAAATAATCTGCTTGTCTATTGTAAAGGTCACAGACGCAGAACCTGCCACCCCAAAATAATTTTTTGGTTGTCGGTGTCTCTCAGACCTAACAAGCACATGAGGCCACTTTAATAAGCTTAGCAGTCGTTCAAAGCAGCGTGTCGATATCCACCCATTACTTTTTATGGCAATAAAGGCATTATTGCATCATAATTACATCATCTCCTGCAGCACACACACGCGCGGACCCTCATTATGGCAGCAGATGGAAATCTGCCGTGATGACACAGCCAGTAAAGAGGCTCTCTCACTGGAACGAGAGAAAGTGAGTGACTGAGGCCAGTGGAATGCTCCAGCTCTGATTTGAAGGGCTCACTTGAGGAATGTTTGTAATTAGAGCCCACATTGGCCCCCCGACCTCGACGTCTGACTGCAACATTTAGGATTTCGGCTTGTTTTTTGAACGGCCTGTTTTCTTGCAGGCCTCTATTATGTAAGCGGCGTTTTGACTTCTGGTTTTTGTGAGCGTAGCGTTAGTGTCAAACAGTGCGTGTTCAGCCTGCAGGAATGCTGCCTGTTCTATGAGGTCTCAAGTCATTTACTTCCCCTCCTGCGGTCCGGTTCTCCAAATAAATGTTTGGTACGAGAGCCACGTTCTGAGGTAAAAGATGACGGACAGTAAAAATTATGTTTTATGTTGTTACGCCATCAAGGCTTTCGTCACTACTTTGTTAACACTAGCCTGAAAATGGCTACAGCTTTCTAAAGAGACATGTGAATGAGACTTGAGGAGTTACTAATGATAAGGAAAGATGTCTTGTAATTATAGTAAGCTGAACTGACAGCAGACCCACTCATTCACTCTGTTTCTTTCTGACTCTTGTTTTCTTTCTTTCTGGTTCTCTTTATGAACCGAGAACTGTTTGAGGGGTTTTGAGCAGTTTAGCAGGTGAACAATAATCCACACAGCGGCAGTGTGATCAGATGTGACTCACCTTTAACCTGTGTTAGGGTTTAATGGGGTAATATGTGAGTAGAATGTAAGTATATATATATATATATATATATATATATATATATATATATATATATATATATATATATATATATATATATATATATATATATATATATATACACACACTCTAATGCAATACACAAAGTAAAAGATATAGAACGTGCTATTATATTAAATGTTATATTAAAACTTCACTTTAAAGTAATGAGATTTTTAAAAAAGAATAGTTATGCTTTTGCTATGACAGTAACAACATACTTAGGCCTGTATCCTGATACTATTGTTCTATCATATATGACCTTTTATATTACATCTATTATATCGCCGCTGTCCAATGAAAAACATGTATTCGATGTAACTCGATTTTGAGTTTTCTACATTTTTGAACACACCAATAGTCGTTTACATTGTGTAAACATTATATGATGAATAGACCAATAGAAGTGCTCCAAAATAGCTTGTAAAAAATTCTGGTTCTATTGACTTACATTGTTTTTTGTCTCTCCTGTAAAGTTGCAATTTTTTTCATTGGACACCGACGATATGATACATCCGTGTAAAGTATACAAGTAAGCAAACTGCTGTTTCTTTCTGTGCATGATTGAAATTCAGCTGATGTAGGAAGGGCTCAGAACTGTGTGTATTCTCCAAAAGATTGAGAACATAACATTTAATTGTGTCATATGTGTTGTTTTATATATGTGTGTGTTGATTTATATATGTGTGTGTTGATTTATATTTGTGTGTGTTGTTTTATATATGTGTGTGTTGTTTTATATGTGTGTGCGTTGTTTTATATGTGTGTGTGTTGTTTTATATATTTGTGTGTGTTATTTTATATATTTGTGTGTTGATTTATATTTGTGTGTGTTGTTTTATATATGTGTGTGTTGATTTATATATTTGTGTGTGTTGTTTTATATATTTGTGTGTTGATTTATATTTGTGTTGGATATGTGTGTGTTGTTTTATATATTTGTGTGTGTTGTTTTATATATTTGTGTGTTGATTTATATATGTGTGTGTTGTTTTATATATGTGTGTGTTGTTTTATATATTTGTGTGTGTTATTTTATATATGTGTGTGTTGTTTTATATATGTGTGTGTTGTTTTATATATTTGTGTGTGTTGTTTTATATATGTGTGTGTTGATTTATATATATGTGTGTGTTGTTTTATATATGTGTGTGTTGTTTTATATATATGTGTGTGTTGTTTTATATATGTGTGTGTTGTTTTATATATGTGTGTGTTGTTTTATATATGTGTGTGTTGATTTATATTTGTGTGTGTTGTTTTATATATATGTGTGTTGTTTTATATATGTGTGTGTTGTTTTATATATGTGTGTGTTGTTTTATATATTTGTGTGTGTTGTTTTATATATGTGTGTGTTGATTTATATTTGTGTGTGTTGTTTTATATATGTGTGTGTTGATTTATATATGTGTGTGTTGTTTTATATATTTGTGTGTGTTGTTTTATATGTGTGTGTTGATTTATATATGTGTGTGTTGTTTTATATATATGTGTGTTGTTTTATATATGTGTGTGTTGTTTTATATATTTGTGTGTTGTTTTATATGTGTGTGTTGATTTATATATGTGTGTGTTGTTTTATATATGTGTGTGTTGATTTATATATGTGTGTGTTGTTTTATATATGTGTGTGTTGTTTTATATATATGTGTGTTGTTTTATATATTATTTAACTCTGTGTTGTAGGTGTTAGTCTGATTTTCCCCCCAACTGTTTGAAATGGATACTTTTTAAACAACATCAACCGGTCCAGAAACTGCAGCTGAAAATGAGCCATTTGGCTAAATCTGGCATATTTACATAATAAAATAATGATGTAGATTAATGTGTATAGTCCCTGTTCATTAAATAAAGTTAAATAAGGTCAAATAATCTAACAAGAAGATACACTTAAAGAGAACAATTTGCAAGATGACACAACCTGTCGAATTTATGCTACAAACATCGTATCACCAGAAAATGCACAGTTCCTCCTCGTCTTGAGGTATAAAGTGGTATAACAAAACAGAAAAACAAGGCTAACTGGTTAGCATGCTAACTTATATAGATATATATGTACAATATATAGATATAATAGATACATATTGTCAAAGCTGTTATTTTGTAACATTCTGTTAATAGATTTTACTAACTTTTGGAGTGTTCTAAATCTTACATATTGTACCTTTAAACAGGAATTTTATTAAGCGTGATGAAAATTTTTGAGTCATTAAAATCTGTGTCATTAAAATCATGATTGTAGATAAATGTAGTGGTTTCTCGTTTACAGTGGTGCTGATGGGGATCAGGGGCGGCGATGTTTATGTATAAGCATTTTATTTGTCATTCAAAAACGAAAAAAGAAGTTTTTATATTATCGGCATCATTATCGGCATTATGAATGCATTTAATAATGTGTTTTTAAGAGCTAAAGACTTCATGTAATTACTTTTTGGGATGTGGCTTTTAAAGCCATTAAATCCTATAGATGCCAGGTTCCCATCGCCACCACTGTGAACATTTCTGACTAGATAAGTTCCTCAGATTTGACATTAAAACACTCTGCAGTACTCTGTTTACAGTTTAAGATATTTCATTACGCAGAAGTTTTTTTCATTTGTAATATAATTCTACATTTAGTAAACAAATGCTCCAGAAATAGTCCTATTTTCTGTCAGTCCTAAACTGCATAACCTGTGTAATGCTAAAGTAACTAAACAACACAGGACAAGACACGTAGGTCTTCACAGGCCTCTATATTAGCACATAATAATCAATCAACAGCATTAAATCAAACACATCAGATTATCCAGCCATCTGATCATTACCTGAATTTGATTTCAACCAATGACCTTTTCTCTTCACTGTATCTCAGTGATCCGTCCTGCTAAATGATGCCAACAATCTAACTCACTTTAGGTAGCAATCAATAAACACAGACAGTAATTAGCATAAGTGTCTTCATAGACTGAAGCTTAACTGGACCTGACACGGTAAAAGAATCCAAACAATTAGCCTGTATGCGCCGACAGCATGCGGTGTTGAACATATGAAGCCACACAGAGCTGTGTAAGATGGCATTGCTTGGATGTTTAGCATGTTGGAGCCTGGATCTGTGATAACAATGGACAGGCCTGTGTAGACTTGCAGTAAGAGCCTAGCTAAGCAGAGAATTCATGTAAACAGGACACACTCAATAGACGGGCTTTTAAAGCTGTCATTTTTGCATATTTGCTACCGTTCATTTTACAGTCTAAATCAGTCAGATGTGAACATTCGATATGCAAAGTGTTGGTACGTTTGACCTCACTGTTGGAGCGTGTAAATAGCCGAGAGCTAGACCGCTTTTCTCACTGAGATATTTTTAGGCCTGAACTTTTTTTTGCATGAGACTTTCCGTATGTCTGTGCATCATGAATCATTTCTTTGATGAGTTGTTTGCATGCAGCCTGAAGATAACACGTTTCTGTTCAGGCTTAGCTGAGCTTAATCTCAGTCTGCCCCATTGACAAAAATATGTATTAACCAACTTTTGCAGGCAGATTTGTGCTGGACAGACTTCAGCAAGCAAGTGGGTAATCAAATATGCACTGCTAACAAAATATGTATAGTAATGTAGTCAGTGGGTGGCACGGTGGTGTAGTGGTTAGCACTGTCGCCTCACAGCAAGAGAAACTGGGTTGGATTCCTGGTCCAGGTCGTTCTGTGTGGAGTGTGCATGTTCTCCCTGTGCTTCAGTGAACTTCCTCTGGTTACTTCGGTTTCCTCCCACAGTCCAAACACATGCATGTTAGGTAGCTTGATTATTCTGAATTGCCCATAGGTGTGAGTGAGTGTGTGTTGGCCATATGATGGACTGGCGACCTGGTCCATGGAGTACCCTGCCTTTGCCGGATGACGCTGGGATTAGCTCCAGCCCCCTGTGATAATGGATAGATGGATGGAATATAGACAATATAAAAGGCCTTGGCAGATAGGCCTAATGTACATCGAGAAAATGGAAACAAGTTTCCGTTGGTTCCAAACTGTCCAATGTATTGGAATCACATGCCTCCAAGTTTATAGATACTGGCATGTTTCTGACAATTGCATATCTCATGCATCATGACATCAATCACTGCTAAAAACCTAACAAGTAGAGGGATGATGAAGTTCAATAAGAACTCCAAAGAATGGTCTCATTTCATGAGGAAAGATGACAACAGTGCAATGTCATCAGTGCATGCAATAATAATTTCAAAAAAGGATGGAAAACCCAATTTCTTCTGTGCTTTGGACCGCTTCTTCCTCTCCACTATGACTCCTTCTTGTTGAAGTTTTATCAAAACAAGTTTGCTGAAGCGTCTTTCAACACAGCATGCCAAGATTTGACACTCTACGCACAAGTACCACTGTTTTCCAACCAAGCCGCACATCCACTACTGCGGGTAACTATCCTATGTTATAATAACATTAGTGCCAAGCAGGGGCTTAGCAGATTTTATGTTTGTCTAAGATAACCTAAATGAATGCTGGTCAAATATGCTCTCATTTTATGATTTTAGAGGATGACAGAGCTACAGATAGATCTGAGGTCATAGCAAGCTGCTTGATTCCCATCAGCTCCCAGCCAACAAAACCCACTCAGACTTGCGGCACAAGGAAGGGACATAAACCAGCAGCAGAAGAAATTTAAAAATTGAGGTGAGGTGTGTTGGCAGCAAGGAAACCACAAAAAAAAACCAATGCAGTGCAATGCACCTCCAGGATCAGGGCTGAGAAACACTGGCCTGTTCTACACTGTGTTCAGAGATAATACAAAAAGCTGCACTGATGTTGAAAACCTGTGCATTCCTATGTTTTCCACAGAGGAACAAGTAATCAATAGAGGAATTGTTAAAGAACTGGACAGAAAAGCAGAATCAATAATGAAACAATAGAATCTTTCATGACAAATGGACCAGTCCACCATTCTGATGTCCCATGATGCTTCAAGTGACTTATGGACAAAACACAGGCAAACAGACAACAAGTTAGATGCTAGTATTCCAGCATAAGAGATATGGGAATAAATATATAAAGTATATGGTATTTATTGTTGGGATGTTTGAATGCTTGTGAGCTGATGTTTGTCATCAATCTTTAAACAATACTCTGAACCTAATCAGAGGATCCTATTTATAGCCAATACTAAATACTTGTGCTCATACAGTCTGTTTAATATTGTTTAAACTATCTGGTAAATAAAAACAAATGTATAACAATTTCATCACACAGCAATATTTAATGTGCATGGATCACAACAATTACAAATCATCAAGCAGTGATTGCAAAGCTATGTCCATGCTTTTGTGGTTTATGCTTGTAAAATCTTGTTCTTGCTGTACTTTCAGTTTCACTTAGCTGCAGTGACGGCTGCAACCTGAACAATTTCACAGAAATGCCTCAGTGACATTTAATAGGAAATAAAATGAGAACTCAAAAGTGAGGCATCACAATGTTGCCTCAGACTGTGTTGAGTTGTTTAGTAAACTCATATAGACTTGCATATGTAGTTTTTGACTCTGTTCAAAATACTGTTATCTATAAATATAAACAAGTTGCGGATCTCTTTTGCGTGCTACTGTTTGGACTTCCATTTATACTGCAAAGTCAGAATGTCCAGGTTCCCAGTAGGAAGTTTCAACTGGAACGCCCAGACTAGTCCTACACAAGAAATCCAGGAGAGCCTCACCAACCCTGACCTCACAATCCAAGATGGCTGCACCTCACATCAGTAGTAATAAAAGCTGCAGTATTATACAGTTTATTAGTGTATTATTTTTTATTTGTCTAAATACATCAGTCATACAAACAGTACTTCTATTTATAGACGTGCTGCTACAGTGTTTGAATTCACTAAATACTACATCATGCATAGCTATCAAGTGGTTTTACTAACTTTGGCTAATGACTAAGGCCTAACAAGGTTAGTGAGCTAACCAACCTGATCAGTGTCTGTGATACTGAAACAGAATCAACTCGGTCATGAGGTGTTGACTTCTGCTGGCAAATTGTTGGTTTCTTGAAGAAGGAGTGGAGACTTTGTTGAGGAAAAAGAAGTTTAATGCGTGCAAATCTTCCCTCCAAGTCAGTCTAACTAGGTTTACAAACCAATGGTCTTAAGTAGACAACCATGTAAACCACACCTTCTTGTTGTCCCTTTGTCTAAATGACTCAGAAACCCCCCCCTGGGCAACTGCCTCTACCTTTGTAAGTAAAATAGAGGTGTTGAGGCCTACCCAGGAATTTACAGTCTTCCCTATATAGGAGCCAGGATGTCTCAGAGATAATCCCTACATTGCTAGATTGGAAGATAGGGTACCCATTGGGAGTCAATACATGACAAAAGGACATACCATGACAAAAGGACATACTAAGAGAGACATACAAAATGAAAAACAAGATTTAACACAAAAGGCAAAGGAACAAAAGAAGAAACAATATTTAACAAGGCCATTTCCAGATCCCACATTCGACTTCCAAGCTAAGTGAATTCCACCTTTTGTGCAGTTTTTTCTTTGCCAAACTGTCACCTTAAACATGAAATGTTACGACACCAAGGGAAAAAATATCAAAGCCCGGGGACAGTGGGCCAGACCTGTATATACATTAATCATATCGTTTAAATGATTCATAGACAGATGTACAGATAAGGAATGCATGCTGTACTTGAATACAACCTCAGCATTACAGCATTATAAGAGTGTGCAGAAACTGATAGATGAGCCCGGAGGACAGCACTGACACTCGCACCAGACAAACAGCTTCCTGTGCCAATGGACGTGCCTTTAGGGCAGCAACAAACCTGTTGTAGCTCGAATTTATTTCAAATATTTTATCAGACAAGCTCAAATACAAAGCAAGTAAATTTGAGGGTTTAGATAGATAGATAGATAGATAGATAGATAGATAGATAGATAGATGGATAGATGGATAGATAGATAGATAGATAGATAGATAGATAGATAGATAGATAGATAGATAGATAGATAGATAGA
This sequence comes from Megaleporinus macrocephalus, assembly GCA_021613375.1. Taxonomy (NCBI): domain Eukaryota; kingdom Metazoa; phylum Chordata; class Actinopteri; order Characiformes; family Anostomidae; genus Megaleporinus; species Megaleporinus macrocephalus. The sequence continues at coordinate 17,425,302 of CM038722.1, forward strand.
TAACAATTTCTATAATCTACAAGACTTAAAATAGGTTTTAACAAGTCATTGCCAAGTGCATTCAGCAGAAAGTCACTGTTTTAATGAACTACAGGTGTGAAGTAATTAGACATAAGATAATAAGTAGAAGTTGCACAGACTATTGTTGTTACTGCTCAACGCTCTAAGCTTGATGTCAACAAGTCGCTGATTATTACTCTAACAATATGGGTGCCTTAGGAAGAACAACAGGTGTGAAGCTGATGATTTTAGGGTCCGTATCTCTGGTTTCCTAAAATCTAGCAAGGTTGTTGGAAAGGGCATCATGCTGAATGGAGTAGTAGTATGAAGTAGTCTAATATTTCTCCACTGATCTATAGAACTTCAAAGATATTGAATGTTGTTATCTCAAGTTTTCCAAAGAATGCAATAAAACGTCATGTGTCTTTAGTTCTGACAGTTTTTTTTATTGTCAAGTTACGGCACTGTTAGATTCCCGGGTCCGTATCTCTGGTTCCCTGAAGTCTAGCAATGTGATCCAGTGTGATCATTGGAAAGGGTATGTGATGCTCTACTGACCTATGGATTTTGACTTCTTCACAAATTTTTAAAGTTGGATTTTTAAAGTCACTTTTTTTAACAAAACATTACCTTCTCCTGAGGTTTCATTCATGACACCATTAAAGATTAGTTGATTAGACGCTCATCAAATAACAATAACAAAAACAGGTTGTGCATCCCCTGGTAAGAAGAGGCAAATGATAGTGTATGGATAACCGTCGGAGTGTTAATGTGTCCTGATATACAAATAGGCTAAAAAAAGACTGACTCTCTGTCTTCTTATGCTTTGCTGGCAATGACCTCACCCTACTTTTTCCTGTAACTCAATCTCATGTTGTTGTTTTTTTTCTTTAACCACAGATTTAGACCGCCAATGAAGTTCCCACACAAGAGTGGATCATCCTGTTAAATGGAAATGTAACATTTTAATGACTGCAGATTCATGGGAATCAGCACGATAGAACACTCCGGCATTTTCCAGTCTAACCTCAATCTGCTTCATCTTGTAGGATACAGTCGATTGCCATTTCAGTTATTTTAAGACACTTCCCTGTAATTTGAAATAGAACAAAAAAAAACAGCGGATTCACTGATGGATGCACAGAGGGTGAAAATAAGTATTCAGACTCTTTTGTTTTTGCTATTTAATATACATTCATTTTATATATCCACTTTACATTTACGCAGCATGCGGCAATTATAAGAAACATAGAAGGGATGTGCGTTTTGTAGTGACCTGCTATAGGCTGGCGCTAGTGGTTGTGTTGTGAGGGGCTGGTGACAGGTGGTGACCTCCCCTGTGAGTTAGTGCTTATGTATGTAGAAGGTGAATGGGCCAGTGTGAGAAGGTTCGACTGCAAGGTGGGCAGCAGGGCGAGGCACAATGGCATGTCCGTGAGAGACTGGCAGGAGAAAGTAAAACTGTCTACGGCTTCAGCACAGTGGGTGAAGAGATGCTGGCTAGGAGGTTCAGCAACAGCCGTAAGCTGTGGATCAAGTGCAGCATTGAAGGCATCATCACCCTCACCATTACAGCCTCACTGAAATCCCTGCTGTGACCAGCTTTGCTCACGCACTCCGGGAGAGACACATGAATCAGCTGGAAGGTGACCATCGTCCAGCTGAGGTTAATCATCAGAAATGATTAGTGCACATGAGTGGTGTTCATACATCATGGCGAAAGCAGATGGAGCGCTATAGTTGCTACTGTTGCAGCCAGCATGCGGCCGTACATGCCAGGAGAATCACAGATCACTGGTGGTTGGTGGTAAATGCTGGAGTGTCAGTGAAGAAGGACTTCTCGGAGCAGAATCATGGCCTCCCCTGCGTCTTACTCTGCACCAATGCTACAGTATGACTCAAGAACACAATTTCCACAGTGACGTATGGAGGTGGTAATATCATGAAAATGGGTTGCTTCTCTGTAATCTCGTCAGCCTAAACACTGACTCTGGAGAGAAGATTTAACAGCAACCCCAAACATACAATCCTTAGAAGGACTTACATCATCTTAAAAATACCGAAAAAACACTTGTGCTTACATGACTTAGTCATTCTCCTCACTGACAATGTATGCATGATTTTGAAATTATGGAGATGGACCATCATCATAGAGAAGTGAAGATGGTTTTCCTAGAAGAACTGCCTAAAATTTATGCTGCAAAAAGGCTAATTGCTTCTTACTGTAAATGCAATGGTGACCGGTGACTTTGCATTAAGATAATTTGTGGTGTCTGAATACTTTTTGAGATGCAGCAGATTAGAAATATATATATATTTCCAAATATCTATAAAATGCTGCCAATTCTTGGTGAGATGAAATTGGAAAGTTCCTCTCACAATTGTTCTTTCAAGCCTTCCCCAATTCAGACAAGCTTATCTTGTATGAATCATGCTCTGTCTGGAATATGTGGCGTAGTGAAACATTTTAAGTATAGTGGGCTAAACACAGCATGCTGAATGTGCTTTACATGGTTGTGAGAATGTTGTAGGACTGTAACTGCTGACAGCTGTAAATACTGTAGCTGCAAGCTGGAGTTTTCTGAGGAGGAATAAAGAGCCCGTTAAAGGAGTCTCAGTGTGAGACATTAGACACAGACGTTTTCCGAACAGGTGTTATAAAGGCTGTGTGTATGTGTTTACTTGTGTGTGTGTGTGTGTGTGTGTGTGTGTATGTGTGTGTGAGAGAGAGAGAAAGTGTGTAATGATGCCCTGCTGTAACATGTAGAGACAGCTCAGCCTGCAGGCCCCTCATTCCAGCTCAATAGATTTAAACTCAGGTTGACGTGATGAGGTTATGCAATAATGAAAACAGATCTGAGGAGACTTGCATGAGCAGCATACACATACACACACACGCACCTGTAGTAATAATATTTACCATATGTATTATATACAGTACTGTGCAGAGGTCAGACACCACCCTTTATCTATTTCTCTATTTATTTACAATCAGATATTAAGTCTAAGTTGTTTCTTTCAGGACTAGTTTTGTGTAGATAATAAGAAAATAAGTTAAATTTAGGATTTTTCAAACTTAACAGCCATGCAAGATCCAGTAGATCATCAGATAACCAGGACCTACAGCTTTCAACTTTAAGAGAGAGGAGAAAATCAAGTTCCTCTCTAGCTTCAGATCTGAAACAATTTATTTCTGTTCATCCTTCCAGTGTGAGAAGACAATTCTAAGGGCGTACTCACACTAGGCTCTGTGATGTGGGCCCGGACACGGTTCCCTGCCAAAGCACGGTTCGTTTGACTAGTGTGATCGCTCCAAAACCATGCCGGGGCTTGAAGAGGTGGGCCAGGGCACGATTCATTTGGAGTCGGGCTCGGTTCGCTTCTAGTGTGAGCGCTATCCGTGCCCGCTTGGAGCCTCGAGTAATTGGTTCATTTTGCTGGAACTCAAACATAACGTCAGTGATGCGACGCTCATGTAAAACAATCATGAACTCCATTGTGTTGTGCGAGCGAGCTTCTCTTCCAAAAAGAAGTCGCGTTGTGAGAAGTTGTGAGACGTAAGCGTGCTCGGGCGCGGATTGACAAAGGCAGTAGGTGTGTCCGAAACCGCCTACTAGTCAGTAGGTACTAGATTAGAGTCAGTACGTACTGCTCAAGCGGGAGATCAGTAGGTCATTTCAGTAGGCGAGTTTTAGTAGCCACACAAGCTCGAACGTACTACGTCCACCATATTGCCAGCGTCCTGTGATGCAAGACGTCAGACCACCACCGTAAAAGTCCTGTTAGTCATTTTAAAGCTCATTTTAATTTAATTTCATTTAAAAGATTTACATCTTTTTGTGACACTGATCTGAGTTTTTGTCTGAATGTGTACTCAGATGGTGTCAAGCTGTAGCTTGGAGAAGTCATCATTGTTTACCTCAGCAGTAGCGCTAGCTTCTGTCGCGGCAGTTCACTAGCGGTAGCTGCGTACACACAGCCGATGTTTCGCTTTTCACCGGTTTTTCCTCCACTTTGAATTCATCCGCGGCTCCAGGTGAATCATGGGATAGCACAGTGTGCTGTGTTTGCCTACATAAAAATGGCTGCCAATTGAGTAGGTCATCTGGGTACCGTTCGCCTACTACTCAATACCTACTGAGTATTCAGACATACTAGCCGCGCTTGCCTACTGAGTTTGGCTACTGAGTAGTAGACAAGTAGGCGATTTCGGATGCACCTAAAGTGATTGCAGGCCAGCGGGGGAGTGGGAAGGGGGAATAACTGGGCCCCAGCACGGAACAAGCAAACCGAGCCTAGTTTGAGTACGCTCTAAATCTGAAAGCATGTCAGGAAGCCTCTACTGAGGAGAGAACATAGGCAAGGACATTTGTAAATTAAACGAATGGCGTTCTCAGAATAATGAACTGACTTCCCCAGAGTGCCGAACTCAGCATCACTAAATGTGTCCCATATGTGGTTTTTGAATGTAGTTATCTGTATGTAACAGTAAAAACAATGCAATGTAAATTTCTACCATTGAGTACTACTAAAATGTGCAGTTGTACATTGAGTGAACATCCACAGTGCAGGCTAGAAAAAGTTTGTGCTTAGTGCAGGTATTTTTCCAGCTCACAAATTTACTTAGTTACTGACTAAACAGTTCTTCTCAAGATTAGCTAGTGTGAACCCTGACTCAATATATACGTACGACTGTGCATGGAGCTGGAAAAGGCTACAGAAGCATTGCTAAAGACCTGTGTGTACATAAATGGTTGAACAAATTTTCTATGGACAGATGAGACAAAGCAGGTATTTAGTCTAAAGTCAGCTTAACAGTCAGTACTGCAATATGTACAGGACATACTGAGGATTGAAATTGTGTTTCTCTCAGAAACACACAATGTAGGAAAAAGATGCACAGCACAGCAACACCAAAACCTCATCCCAACTATGAAGCATGGTGGAGGGAGCATAATGTGAGGCCTGGGTGGCTTGCAGTCACTAAAGGTAATTCTGGGTGGTGCAACAAGACAATGACCCAAAGCACACAAGCACATCAACTAAGGAATAATTTCAAAAGAAAGAGGACTGTTGTTTAGGAAAGTCCTGACCTTAACCCTATCGAGATGCTGTGGTACGATCTATAGACGGCTGCTTGGGGAGCTTTCATCTGCACTTCTGCCCTTTTTTTCCATTTGTTTGCATTTCATGTAGTGACAAAACATCTTGTGAAAATATAAAAGCTGTTATTTATTTCTGTAAAACTAGACTCACATCACTCAGATCATTATAAAATGCCTTTGTTATCACTGGTAATTAATCTGTATGTCAGTAAATGTGTTTTGTTGGTTGTTGGCCTAATGACTTCATTGCATTGTTTTTTTTATCTCTGCTTGTTTGGATTATTTGGATTGTAGTGTAGACGCGTGAATACAGTGTCAGTATTTGTTTGGCTCTATTGGAATTTCTCACATTGACTTCATTGCTACTTCTCTGCAAATGAATTTTATTCTGATGAGGCAGTCAGCTCACAGCTTGTAGCTGACCCCTGCTAATAACTGCTTATTAAGATATGTGTAAAGTTCCAACTATTCTAACAAGAGCTTTCATCAAAGGACGGCCAAGTTTGTTGCATGTCTTTGAGAGTGTATTGTTCGTGTCTTGAGGATTCTGCTGTATATTGTACGTCAGGTTAGTTACTCAGGCTTCACAGAGCCAGGGTTGTAGCACTTACTGTTTACCCACAGCCAGTTTGCCATGCCCTCAAAACAGGGCTAATAAAACAATGCGTTTTAGTGTTATTGTTTTATGGAAGTGATCTTGACCTACATTCTGGGCTGTTTTAGTTTTCATAAAAACACAAATGCTAAAAACATCAGCAGAAAAGAGCTCTAAGGGCATTTAGGCCTTCGGGGTAGGCTTGATTGCTTCTATGAAGTAAGAAAAAATTGAATTTTAATTCCATAAAATCAAGATTTGAAACCTGTCTTTCATTGTTAAGTTTTGGCTGGAAACAAAAAGGTTGAACTCCTAAAGTCTTAGAAACATGACTGACTGTAAGTATGATAATGTGAGTGTCTGAGGCTCTGTTTACACCTGGTCACTTCATGCGTGTTGAGTACTACAGTACATCACGGGGCATGTGATCCGTGTCTGTGTAGAAAGATGATCATTGGGGATGCACTGTTGGAGAACAAATGGAAAACATAGACAGACACTGCTGTGCCAAACAAGCTGCAGGTGATTGAGGCTAAATGAGACTGTCAGTCCTGCACAGCAATTAGACTCCATTCAACTAAGTGGAGACACACTTGACAGCTACCTCTAAATGCATATGACTAATTTCTTATCAGAATACAATCCAATAAGTAATCACATGAAATAACAAGGTATATACAGAGTCTGACTTTTTAGGTACACCTTCTTGTATCTAATAATCATATAAAAGCACTATATAGTTCTACAATTACAGACTGTAGTCCATCTGATTCACTGCATACTTTGCAAGCCCCTTTCACCCTGTTCTTTAATAGACCTCCAGAGGACCCCCACAGAGCAGGTAATATGTGGGTGGTGGATCATTCTCAACACTGCAGTGACACTGACACGGTGGTGGTGTGTTAGTTTGTGTTGTGATGCTATGAGTGGATCAGACACAGCAGTGCTGCTGGAGTTTTTAAACACTCTGTCCACTCACTTTCCACTCTATTAGACACTCCTACATTGTTGGTCCACCTTGTACATGTAAAGTCAGGGACAACAGCTCATCTGTTGCTGCACAGGTTGTGTGTTGGTCATACTCTGGTCCTTCATCAGTGGTAACATGAGGCTGCCCACAGGACACTGTTGGCTGGATGTTGCTGGTTGGTGGGCTATTCTCAGTCCAGCAGTGACACTGAAGTGTTTAAACACTCCAGCAGCACTGCTGTGTCTGATCCACTCACACCAGCACAACACACACTAACACAGCACCACGTCAGTGTCACTGCAGGGTAAAAAGTCATAACTGCTCTAGCAAGATATGCTGATATATTTCTACTTATGATATAATAGCTGATTTGACTGCTAAGTCCTTCATTAAGCTAAATCAAAATTGCTGCTGAAGGAATTGAATAAATTCATACAATGCCTGGAGCGTCCAGAAGATATCTGGAACTAAACTTTGTCCTTCAAACTGGCGCAGAAGATATTATCTACTTCTTTCAAAATAAGATACTCATGCTACTTTGTATTTATGATTATTCACATCTGTTCTAATGATATCTGGTGTTCATACTGATGAAAATACACGTATTGCTAAGATAAACTGTTTTTTAAACAAAAAGCTTAGTTGCCTAAAACTTAGCACTGCTGTATTTGCGAAATGCAAGTGTGTGTGTACGTATGCCTCTGTGCATTTTGCAGATCTGATGTTCTGCAGATCATTTATTTTACATGGGCAGCTGATGTTGAAGCAGCTGAGATGTACCCAGTTTCTTTCACGCTGCATTTTGACATCAAGTACTGATGCTAATGTGTCTGAGACCCGCCAAAAATCTCCTTTAACGCTTTTAAAGGCTTTACTGAGTAAGTGAGCGTTGCAGACTTCTTACTTGATGGCACTTGTTTGTGGTGAGATGATGGCATAATGCATGTTTTAAGCTTAAAATGGGATTGAAGCATTATGGAGCTTTTAGCAGACTTTGGGTAACACAGGAAAGATCACAGGGAAACTTCAGGCAATGGAGGAATAGGATTACTGCCTAAAGTGATGCACTGGATTTACTTCATTCAAATGTCTACATTCTTTACAAGTGATTAAAAAGCATTGCGTTAGCGTAATCGTTGTCAAAAGTAAGTGAACTGGAAGGCAAAACTGTGTTGATGCACTATATATTATATCCACATGAAGATGACGTATAATAAAATCTAATCAAATTACATATATTTTATTTAAATTGATTTAATCACTTTTTTAGATATTCATATTGTAATGTAAATTAAACTTTGATTGTTATGTTTTCATTAACAATCAGTTACCATTAAACCAGCAGTTAGGTTTCATTTAGAATTGTTGCTTTAGTACTTTAATAATTAACGCATCAACATCCAGCAACGACATACAGTATTATAAGAAAAAAGTCATAAATCATTGAGAACATGCAACTGAAAGAACATAACTGCGTATCTCTACTTCTCTATGCATGTAGCTATGAGGGTGAGAAATTGAGTATGGGCCCTCGCATAGAGTTTAAGGGGTTAGCGCGCTGTGGAAGTGATAGCCTTAGGATTGGTCAGAGGTTAATCTTTACCCCAGTGAAGAGAGATTTTACTGCCAAGATCCACAGGCACACCACACCCTTTAGTTTGCTCAGGGCACTTAAGCGACCTCAGAACGACCAGCACAAATGCGCATGCACAGGCACACGGGGTTTACATTCCTAGCTTTACAGCATGTTTGCATTGATTTCCATATAACTGTAGTTAGATGGTAAGTTTGTTGTACTGCTCAACCCTAGCCTTAACCTTAAAACAATGTGTCTTATCCCTTTTTTTAAAAAATGAAGCAGTGTTTTCCTAACAATCTGGGGACCAATGCTAGAACGGATAATCAGAAGAGTTAAGAGAATTCCAGGCATGCTGGGAATGTTTTGGGCCATTACTGTGGGCAAAAGTATAAAAACCTGCACATAGATAATCTGTAAACATACAACCGTGTATATGTGTATTATTTCAGGAATTATATCAGTGTTTCAGCTTTGGTGGGCTGTAGCATAAAAAAATTTTTTTTTAGTATAAAAAATTTGGCACAGCTGTATGAATCCAGTGCTGGTAGACACAACAGACAGTGCTCTACTTTTCTCTGCTTAAAGATATTCTATATTCAGGGATGCAGAAAGTGATTTGGTAGAGATGTCAGGGTTGTTTAACTGCAGGATTAAAATTATATTATTATTTTGTTTATATGTTCAATATCTAAAATTAACAGCCCTGGACTGTTTAAGTCTTGTTAAAACACAAGCATACAAACTAGTTACAGTAGTCAGAGCGCAACCTAATATAGTTTTAAAGACGTAGATGCACTTAAACTGAAAGTTAGGCCAATGTTGGACAAAAAGTAGGTCCAGAAGATATGCCTTAAAATTTCAGGTTTTCATTTTTACAGCATTAACAATTATGTCATGTTGCATATTGTGCATATTGTAAGCAAATAAAATGTAAAAAATTAAATTAATTTTTTTTTTAAAAAAGCGTGCTGTTTGCTAGCAGCTAGCAGCAATTTTTACAAATTAAAACAAGTTAAAAGGAACTTAATATAGACACACAACCATAAACAAACAATTTGTTTACTGCATTTGTTTGTATCTGTTTTTAAGGGTCTGCACTTTATTAGATCTCTTTTTTTCCCCATAAGTTGCTTGTATAATAACACACCATGACAACATTTAAAAGTAGCTACTTCTTGAAGTGGTAGTAAAACACGCCCTTGTACAATCAAAAGTATTGAAGGAATATTAGCCATGTAAACAATAAGTCTATTAACATAGAACTTTTTACCAAGTAGTTAAACAATTGACCAAATGTCTGCAGTAACAACAAGTTTTATTATTATTATTATTATTATTTATTTCTAAAATCTAGTTTGCATAAACAGCATCTATAGCAGGACTTTGGAGGCTGCGGTTATTATAGGAGCAGATATTGTACTAACTACAGTATAAAACGTTCCCTCAAGCTCCCTCAAATGAGTGTAAAATTAGGTACTTTCTTGCTTTCACTTACGTTCCTGAAGTGCTTTCACTTTTGTGAGATCCTGTTTTTACTCGGCTTGTGGCTTCCAGGGAATATTTTCCGTGCTCATATGAGCGAACAGGGATATGATATAGATATCAGTGTATCTTTGTTTTCATATCTTCGTTGACCTAAAAGATGCGTTATTAAAAGGATATTTTGATACCTTGCCCAGCAGGATTGCCACTGACTCATGTAAGGATATAGACACGGAATGCAAAACAGCTATCGGGTTGCTACGGGATCCATCAATGTCTAAAACGTGTAGCACCGTGCTGCTGCAGATTTATTTTGTATGTAGGTGGGTGTGGGCTTCCAGCCTCAAGTAAATAGCCCTAAATGTGACCCCAGCCTGTGGGGAACTGAATGGGTTGGGGGGGGTTGTGGAGGGAGAACGGGCCGAGTTTTTGGAGATGGTCCACTCTTTCTTGTGGCTGCCGCTTCAGTTCCCCTTTACTTTCACTCTCTCTGCTAATCCGTTGGTATTTCCTCCCTGAGTTCCTGTGGGAGTAAGGTCACTTCAGTAATATTCCACTCAAAATCATCTGCACAGCCAGTCCAACATCCTTCTGTAGCCCCAGATACAATAAAGCTCTTACTATCTGTTGAGCTAACACTAAGTCTGGAATTTTAAGGTTGCTACTCTTAGTCAGTGACTGCTGGAATGTGGTTGAATATGTTATCATCAGTGTGATAAAGTAGTTAACAATGGCTTTATATCATATATATAATATATTTGGTAAGGCAGATTTAGCCTAGGCTAATTAAAGGCCTTAAAATTATATTATTATTTTGTTTATATGTTCAATATCTAAAAATAACATCCCTTATTATATATATATATATATATATATATATATATATATATATATATATATATATATATATATATATATATATATATATATATATGGTAAGGCAGATTTAGCCTAGGCTAATTAAAGGCCTTTATATTATTATTTTGTTTATGTGTTCAATATCTAAAAATAACAGCCCTGGACTGTTGAAGTCTTGTTAAAACACAAGCATACAAACTAGTTACAGTAGTCAGAACGCAACCTAATATAGTTTTAAAGACCTAGATGAAAAGTATACTTAAACTGAAAGTATAATATAATATATGTTCAATATCTAAAGGCCTTGTTCATGTTTAGTATTAATACCTGTCACAAGTGATCTGATCATGAGCAATCATGACTGGAGGAAAATTGCTGCACACATTTACCAATTAAGCCGTCAGACATGAGCCCTTCTTCATGTACATATAATACTCATGTACATGGGCTATTGCAAATATTTAGCTGACCACCTACAACAAACTACATCCCGTTCTTCTTAACACTGTTTACTATGATGGAATCACCCAAGACACATGCTAATGCCAGATATAAACAGGGCCATAGAGAGTCTCTTAACAACACTTGGAGGTATTGTTAACTACTAATAGAAATACGATCAAGTAACATATTAACTAATTATTAACTAACTAAATATTAATTGGCACTAATTTGGTGGAAGAAAACATCACTGTTGACCCTCTGGAAGTTGTAGACTTGCCACTGACTGTGAATACGAGCACTAGGCCATGCATTTCAGTCAAATGTCCGTGTAAGATTATATATATATATATATATATATATATATATATATATATATATATATATATATATATATATATATATATATATGTCTGTTATATAAAATAAATAAAAATGAAACCTGGAATGCTTTACACACTTCAAATGTCCATGTGCGATCTAAAACATCCAATAAATATTCATACGATTCCACATTACTGCCACAAGGGCACTGGCAGAAATTAGCATTAACATTGTGTATTGTAGAGGTTTTGACATTTATAGTCTGAACTGAAAGCCTAGCTCTAAAAGTCACTGCATGATGATATATTTGTCATATTGCCCTACTATGAAAATAACAGGCTTATAAGGAAAAGAACTGACATGTAGGCCCACATATGAGGCCTCAGGATCAAATAAGTTTAAGGTTAGAGATCAAATAATTATAGTATAAAATCATAGTATAAAATCAGAAGGAAAAGAACTGACATGTAGGCCCACATATAAGGCCTCAGGATCAAATAAGTTTAAGGTTAGAGATCAAATAGTTATAGTATAAAATCATAGTATAAAATCAGAGTCACAAATCCACCCCCCTTGTCAAAACACATCCTAAAACTCTCCACATTCAAATTTGTGACATAACCCAGCTGACACTCTGATGTAATGGAGCTTTTTAATTGAGCAGATATTGCACAATCTCCTGCGTTTGCCCGTTTTAAAAGTCAGATTCTGACATTTTTCATTTTTAAAGAGCTGGCCGTGCTTCAGCTGCAGCAAGCCTCCAACTCCGCACAGAGGCCCATTGTCAAACGGCAATAGGCAGAAAGTGCAGGGAAGATTTAAAACACAGGTGAAGCAGCACATCTAAGACAGGTATGCTGTCCCTTGTTAAGGCAGGTAATGTGTGAAAAGAGCTATAAAGCCTCAGTGAGTCAACTTATGCCTCAAAGCCTTCCTGGGAATGCTAGGAGACGATTCACTGCATATCCCCCTGACATGCTGCCTTAGACTAATATTTTATAACTCAGCCTGCAGGGCGCATACCACTGAAAGAAACTTTGGCGTATTTTTCTAATAAAAACTTTCCCCTGTTGGGGTTGTATGAGGCAGTCCAACTACAAAAAGTGCAACTCATAACACAGCCATTTGTTATTGGGATGGTGCTGCACGTCTATTGTAGACTGTAGTCATAATTATGAATGAAAACAAGCCCAGACAATTTGGAGACAGATTTAGAAAGCAGGGTGGTTTCAGATAAACACATCAGCACATCACATCCTGTTTACACATTTAAGGTGAACAACATTCTAATGTAAGATACAATGCAGCCAAATGAATAAGTAAATTTCACTAGTACCCCAAATTTAGTTGATCAGTTGAGGCATGTTTGGTGTCTAAAGTTTTCCACTAGAGCTCCCAGCTATTAAAACACGTGGATAACTGGTCACCAGCAAAACCACATTGTGCTTCGAATACACAACCATGCTGGATGACCAGCTTAAACCAGCACCAGACCAGCATAAACAAGCTGTTATTTTCAGCAGGATAATAATGAGACTAGCGTAGCTAACGAGTGGAGGAAGTTGAGAAACAGGTTTTCAAACAGGTTTAATTTTTTGTTTCGCAAAAAAGAAGGAAACATACAACTACTAAAGCCTTGTTAAATAAATAAGTAAATAATAAACAAACAAACAAACAAACAAACAAATTATAAATGAATAAATAAATAATGTTTAAAATAATTTGTGAGTCCACTCTTTACTATTGTTACAGCTTCCATTCATTTCAGGAGACTCGCTTTAAATTTTGGTTTGAAATCTGCAGGGATAAGTAGCATGGTGGTGTAGTGGTCAGTACGGTGGTGTAGTGGTTAGTATGGTAGTGTAGTGGTCAGTACGGTGGTGTAGTGGTTAGTATGGTAGTGTAGTGGTTAGTATGGTGGTGTAGTGGTTAGTACGGTGGTGTAGTGGTTAGTATGGTAGTGTAGTGGTCAGTACGGTGGTGTAGTGGTTAGTATGGTAGTGTAGTGGTTAGTACGGTGGTGTAGTGGTTAGTATGGTGGTGTAGTGGTTAGTATGGTGGTGTAGTGGTCAGTACGGTGGTGTAGTGGTTAGTATGGTAGTGTAGTGGTTAGTATGGTGGTGTAGTGGTTAGTAAGGTGGTGTAGTGGTTAGTACGGTGGTGTAGTGGTCAGTACGGTGGTGTAGTGGTTAGTATGGTAGTGTAGTGGTTAGTACGGTGGTGTAGTGGTTAGTAAGGTGGTGTAGTGGTTAGTATGGTAGTGTAGTAGTTAGTATGGTGGTGTAGTGGTCAGTATGGTGGTGTAGTGGTTAGTACGGTGGTGTAGTGGTTAGTATGGTGGTGTAGTGGTCAGTATGGTGGTGTAGTGGTTAGTATGGTGGTGTAGTGGTCAGTACGGTGGTGTAGTGGTTAGTATGGTAGTGTAGTAGTTAGTATGGTAGTGTAGTGGTTAGTATGGTGGTGTAGTGGTCAGTATGGTGGTGAAGTGGTTAGTATGGTAGTGTAGTAGTTAGTATGGTGGTGTAGTGGTTAGTATGGTGGTGTAGTGGTTAGTATGGTGGTGTAGTGGTCAGTATGGTGGTGTAGTGGTCAGTATGGTGGTGTAGTGGTTAGTACGGTGGTGTAGTGGTTAGTGTGGTGGTGTAGTGGTCAGTACGGTGGTGTAGTGGTCAGTACGGTGGTGTAGTGGTCAGTATGGTGGTGTAGTGGTTAGTACGGTGGTGTAGTGGTTAGTACGGTGGTGTAGTGGTCAGTATGGTGGTGTAGTGGTTAGTATGGTGGTGTAGTGGTTAGTATGGTGGTGTAGTGGTCAGTATGGTGGTGTAGTGGTTAGTATGGTGGTGTAGTGGTCAGTATGGTGGTGTAGTGGTTAGTATGGTGGTGTAGTGGTCAGTATGGTGGTGTAGTGGTCAGTATGGTGGTGTAGTGGTTAGTATGGTGGTGTAGTGGTCAGTATGGTGGTGTAGTGGTCAGTATGGTGGTGTAGTGGTCAGTATGGTGGTGTAGTGGTTAGTACGGTGGTGTAGTAGTTAGTATGGTGGTGTAGTGGTTAGTACGGTGGTGTAGTAGTTAGTATGGTGGTGTAGTGGTTAGTACGGTGGTGTAGTGGTTAGTATGGTGGTGTAGTGGTTAGTATGGTGGTGTAGTGGTTAGTACGGTGGTGTAGTAGTTAGTATGGTGGTGTAGTGGTTAGTACGGTGGTGTAGTAGTTAGTATGGTGGTGTAGTGGTTAGTACGGTGGTGTAGTGGTTAGTATGGTGGTGTAGTGGTTAGTATGGTGGTGTAGTGGTTAGTATGGTGGTGTAGTGGTTAGTATGGTGGTGTAGTGGTCAGTATGGTGGTGTAGTGGTTAGTATGGTGGTGTAGTGGTCAGTATGGTGGTGTAGTGGTTAGTAAGGTGGTGTAGTGGTTAGTACAGTGGTGTAGTGGTCAGTACGGTGGTGTAGTGGTCAGTACGGTGGTGTAGTGGTTAGTATGGTAGTGTAGTAGTTAGTATGGTGGTGTAGTGGTCAGTATGGTGGTGTAGTGGTTAGTACGGTGGTGTAGTAGTTAGTATGGTGGTGTAGTGGTTAGTACGGTGGTGTAGTAGTTAGTATGGTGGTGTAGTGGTCAGTACGGTGGTGTAGTGGTTAGTACGGTGGTGTAGTGGTTAGTATGGTGGTGTAGTGGTCAGTATGGTGGTGTAGTGGTTAGTATGGTGGTGTAGTGGTCAGTATGGTGGTGTAGTGGTTAGTACGGTGGTGTAGTGGTTAGTACGGTGGTGTAGTGGTTAGTATGGTGGTGTAGTGGTTAGTATGGTGGTGTAGTGGTTAGTACGGTGGTGTAGTAGTTAGTATGGTGGTGTAGTGGTTAGTACGGTGGTGTAGTAGTTAGTATGGTGGTGTAGTGGTTAGTACGGTGGTGTAGTGGTTAGTATGGTGGTGTAGTGGTTAGTATGGTGGTGTAGTGGTCAGTATGGTGGTGTAGTGGTTAGTATGGTGGTGTAGTGGTCAGTATGGTGGTGTAGTGGTTAGTATGGTGGTGTAGTGGTCAGTATGGTGGTGTAGTGGTTAGTATGGTGGTGTAGTGGTCAGTATGGTGGTGTAGTGGTCACCACTGTCGCTTCACAGCAAGATGATCCGGGTTTGATTTCCAGTCCGGGCTGTTCTGTGTGTATGTTCTCCTCGTGCTTAAGTGGGTTTCCCACTGGGTACTCAGGTTTCCTCCCACAGTCCAAACACAAACATTATAGGTTGATCTGTCGCTCTAAACTGCCTGTAGGTGTGAGTGTGTGGTGGCCATGCGATGGACTGGCGACCTGTCCATAGTGTACCCCGCCTTCGCCCCATGAGCTGGGATTGGATCCAGCACCCCCCCATGGACGAATGGATCTGCAGGGATATCTTTCTTTTCAGTCTTAGTTGCATTTTCTGTGTCTCATGTTTAAATAATCCCATTCAGTAAAGTTGATGCCTGGGCTTCCCTAACAGCAACACATCCTTTTAGACCAATAGCAGGTGTCTCCTCACAGAGGGGGTCGACAGAAACGCCTGTGGATTGTCACAGATTTGAAGCACGAGCAGAATGTCCTCGTCTCTTTCTGATGGTGACTATTTATTTTGACTTTGAAACTGTTTATGCTGAGGAGCAAGTACTCGATGGCCGAAATGCCATTTTGATAGGAAATGAATTAAATGAAGGTTGGTCTCTGTACTGTGTCATAAAGACAGGACCGAGTGGGTCTGAGAAAGATGACTGAGAAAGAGATCTGGAGACAGGACACTCCACTCACAGACTCTGACACCAAAAAGATCAGCATTGTGTAAACTACAACCCTATATCGCCTCACACTGACCTCAAACCACATCATATGATCTTAAATGGACATGCCTGTGGGGGTTCTCACTCTGTATGACATAGTATGGACCATAGTATTAGGCTTCAAGATGGCTATGACTGTTTTTTCACCAGGCAGCATATTTTTGTCTGGTTTTATTATAAAATGCCTATTTACCCCCTCCAGCGTCCATTCATTGAGGCATATAATTAATGATTAGAATTATAGAAACAAAGACTTTTTCTTCGTTTTGCGCCCCTGACGTTGTGAAGTGAAGTACAAATAAATTGAAATGTTTATTGTCTGTTCTTTTCAGCTGGCTGGTAATTAGGCATGTTGCCAGTGCTCGCGGTAACGTTGCTTTAAACAGCATAACGGATCCGACTGGGCAGAAGAGGAGGCACCCAACAGCAGGTTGGGTAGCGTGCCAGCCCCAGACATTCATGTGCCAGGGACGCAGACAAAAACAGAGGAATGGGCACAAGACTGGGCACAGCGCCAGCCAGACTGAAGGGGTTTTGTAGTGTATATGTGTGTGTGTGTTTGTGTGTGTGTGTGTGTGTGTGTGTGTGTGTGTGGGAAGGCAGGCACACGTCTTGCAAAGGAGGTGTTCTTTGTGGACACACTGGACAAAAAACGGACACAAGGCCGGGGCTGTGCTCTCTCCTCCCCCTCAGTGCGCCGCAAAGCTCCTCTGAGAAATGGCCAGCTCCCTTTGGTGGTGTGGCAGCTGCTGATGGCCGTTGGATTAACTTTGTTTCGACTGCTATTCAAGGAGCAGCTGTAAAAAGGCCGGCCGTTAAAGCGTTCTTTTTTCTAGTCAGAGATTCTAAGCTAATATTTCTGTGGATTAGGCTCTCTCAAGGTTATCTGTGGGCTAAAAAATGCCCACCTGTGATATAAATTCATTTTTAAGAGCTACACCTGACACCTAAGAGCCTAATGCATTAAATTAACTATTAACAGAAATAGACACTCAGAGCAGAATTAGCCAGTCACTGTGATTTCCAATAATTCAGACTGAGTTCACTAATGTGTCTCTCTAGACATCCCTTGTTGATGTCCTTGATACGCCACTGACTGTGAATGCATATTGTCACTGTCTAATAAAAAACATTTCAAAAAGATCTCCATTTTTGTCCATTTTGAGTTTTCTACATCATTTCAGCGCGCCAATGGTCGTATACACTGTGTGAAAGTTTCATGAAGAGTGGATCAATAGAAGTGCTCCAAAATAGGTTGGAAAAAATTCTGGTTCCATTGACTTACATTAAAAGTAAAGCAGGTTTTGGGTCTCTCCTGTAAAGTTGCAATTGGGAAAATACTTGTTTTTCATTGGACAGCGACGATATACTATTAGTCCAACCAGGTTCCTGTCTTCAGGCTCTGTAAGACTGGGAACCACTTTAAAACTGCAAGCAGGTAAATATTAGGGTTGATCCGATACAATGCTTAGTACAGTATCTGCCTGATACTGTCCAAAATCACTGGATCAGATACCAGATAAGAAAGGGTATAACCTGATACAATCTTTGAGCCTAAATGATCACGTAAGTGCTAAATTCAACCTTCTGCGTAAAGCTGCACTTTATATTTTGTTAGGAATGTTTGTATTGTGACCAATAAAAATGCTGTTCAGTATGTAAAAACATATATCAAAAGAAACAGCATTATTGTATCATACAGTCATACAGTATGTTATATGTATTCCTTCTTTATAGGAGTAAAATATCTGTTTTACACATTTGCTAAATCATGCAAAATGTATCCAGACTAATGTATCAGTTGCTTTAAAGAGGTAAAAAATATCCGATTGGTATCAGCAAATACTCAAGGTTTAGACCTGCATGTATGGTATTTAGTAGAAACTCTTATTCAGAGCGACAGGCTTCAAATATCCATTTACATCCAGTTCATGTTCACTAGTTACATGGCATCGTCACAAGAAAATATACATACATGTGTATCTTTATATTATATATACATTATATATATATTCTCACATAATACTGTTGAGAAATTGAAAGCAATGGTGATCAGAGAGAACAGGTTTGGCATCTTTTGGGGATCCATGTCTTGGATTGGCTTGAAGAATGTAATGAAGCTGGTCACTTAGTTTGTCCTGCTGCTGTGTTATAATTCAGTTGCATAAAGATGCTAAAATATAAACTCAAGTTGTTGCTTGTCAACCTGACACCTCTATAAAATTGGTCCTAAAGCATCGCCGACTGCCTGCCTCCAGAAAATAAAAATGTAAATGGTTATTTTTAGCTTTTAAGTCAAACGACCCGCTTGTTCCATGGTTTAAAATGCACATACGTTTTTTTTTTTTTTTGTGAAATACACTTTCCAGCCAACTGGGACCGGTAGTGTTAGTGTTTGCTAGAACAAAGCCAGCCTCTAATTAAAACCTTTCAGTTCTTCACAGTGGTTTTACTGCGCAAGCGGTTGCCGCACACAGCTACTCTTTTATCTGCGCCTCACCTTTGATACCCAGCTTAGCAGGGAGGAAATAAAGAAGAGGGGGAAAAAGAACACTCAGCACTCAGTTCTGCTGCCAAAGAATGCACACCAAAACAGGAAGTGCAATCAGTCCCCTCCAAACACACTTCCTGGTTCAAAGGTAGAAAGAAGTCAAGTCTCCTTCATGAAGGATGTTGTTTTTAAGATCTGGTGTTGTACCCAGGTGTTGTGCACCTCCCTATCTACTGACAGAGCCATTATCTCTTCTTTCATTTCAAGTACAAGTTTCTACCTGCTCAAACTTCTCTGAGAGCTGAGAGGAAGCTGGAGTAGATATGCATACTTTAACCGTAACAGAGCAAGAGGCCAATGTTTGAGTGAAACTAATACTTGGGTTGTTCCTCTCTGGGCAAGAACGCAGCACTGTAATTTGTAGGGAAGAATAACAGTAATACTCATCACTTGATATCTGTCATTAGGTTTTGGTGGGATGGTAATTGCCCGTCATGATAGCCACGTGGTTTGAAGTCTTTATCACTGTTTATCAAAGGTCAACTTAGGCATAAACGTGTTTACTTAAGAGAAACTAGGCCGTCAAATTTACCATCAGGAAGTGTTTTCGGTCACATGATGTTCTCTGAATTAGGTCATGGTCTACTGTTGGTAAAAAAAAAAGCATATAAAAATAATGATTTGTAAAATGTTCCGAACATCGCCATAACTGCAATGAGGCAATTAAGGGGTGCAAGCATTAAAACTTCTATACTTCTAACTATTCTGCATGGTGCATAAATGCTATAAACCACAGTTTGTTTCTTTTTAAAACAAGAGCACAGTGTCATTGATTCAAAGCGCTGCTCTGATGAAGCATTAAAAGCTTCAAAAGTCCTTGTGGAGTCTGCTAAACATGCATGAGCGAGTGAGTAAGTGGTTAGAAGTTTCAGTGAGTGAGTCCTTGAGTGAGTGAGTAAGTGAAAGAGTAAGCAAGTGAGTGAGTGAGTGAGTCAATAAGCAAAGCATTGAACCAGTTAGAGAGTCACTAAGTGAATTAGTCAGTGTGTAAGTAAGCCACTGAGTGAATCAGTTACAAGCCAGTTCTAATCTGAATTCAGTGTAGTGCCAAACTACACAGGTTTCATATGACATCATTTTCATAGGATAAACAACCACAACCAACATCATGTGGATTTCACAAAGATAATGTGACGCTTGAAGAATCTGGATATAAAAATGAACTGTTGTTTGAAGCACTGTCAATAACAGAATACGCTTAATGGAGGCAGAAACTGAATACCAGCCAGCTCTCACTTGTGGAGCTTTCCCACGGCTGACACAGAACAGTTAAAATTGGTTACACCTCTGATAACGTGTCTGGCCTTATGTAGACTCAAATGCTGACGTTCTGATAACGTTATCTATTAATCATGTAGGCTGTGTGTCGAACCCACAGGTCGCTTGATTCATCTTGGATTTGTTATTGACATAAATCAGTGTGGTGCTGCTGTTGTGACACCACGTCACCATGTTTAGTCTGACCGTACACTGTTAATTGAGTTCACCTGAATCTTTTCATTAGGTTCAAAGTTTATTTCCTTCTTTGCTTGTAGTGAATCATTAAATCACTGGAATTAGTTACTAATCTATTTGTGAGAAACTAGTTAACTGTAGCCTTGATACGTGCAGCTACTCAGACAAAACCCTCTTGCAAGATGCAGTACATCTCAAAAAGCCCAACATGATACCGTCCATGCTTTTGGTCTAAGAAGGCATCTTTGTACTGTGAGTTCTGGTGGAGTATGTTTTATTTAAAGAGCATGATCTAATATTGGCTCAGTTTTTGCCTAAACTGGTAACCATCAGGATTTTGTTCCAGATCAGTGCCTAAAGGCCCACATGGAGATGACTGTAAAGAATGCTGTAATTTTATACTAATAATTGTTCACTTGTTGCTCACTGAAAAAACAATTAATGATTAACCGCCAACCTGAGATATTATACCATCCATCAGCAACCACTTAGCAACGACTTGGGACTTTATACCAACCACCAGCCACCACCTAGCAACAACCTGGGATATCGTACCATCCACCAGCAACCACTTTGCAACAACCTAATATACCATACCAACCACAAGCAACCAATTAGAAACCACCTGCAATACCACACCAACCACCAGAAACAACCATTGATACCACACCTGTCACCTAGCAATCTCTCGGGATACCATACCAACAGCCAGTGACCACCTGGGATACCATACCAGCCACAAGCAACCACCTGGGATACTATACCAATTACCTAGGAACCACATATGATACCATTCACACCACGAACAACCACTTAGTAACCACCTAGGGTACCATGCAAACCACAAGCAACAGCCTGGAACACCATACTAATCACCTAGCAATCACCTGGATACCACCTGGGATATCACACCTACCACCAGCAACCACCTGGAATACTATATCAATCACCAGTAACCACCTGGAATACCATACCAACCACAAGCAACCACTCGCAGTATCCACTGGACTGGCTATCAAATTCCTATTTTTGCAGCTTTTTTAAACTATTTTAATTACAGCTGCACTATGTGAGAGTTCCTCTTTTGTGAAAACGTGTAATTGTATGTAACATACAGAGGAACATTTTGTAGTGTGAGTTATCATCGTCATATCATGCGAGCGGTTGAATCTGATGATTGCAAATAGAAACAAACCTAGTCTTTCAAAAGGTTAAAATCAGACTGAGCCTACCACATAATATCCCCAAACACTTTGATGAAGACCACTACACCGGTCTGAGCCAGCCACATCACAGCCTGTAGGCCCTTCAGATCAACTGCCAGTCTAGCGGAAGTAGTGGTGCCATGGCAACAGCACCCAGACTGGACCAAGCCTGTCACTGGTCTCCAGAGGAAGTGGAGAGGAAGAGAGATACAGCAAGAGAGAGTGAGAGAGAGAGAGAGTGAGTGAGAGAGAGAGAGAGAGAGAGAGAGAGAGAGAAGAAAATACCCCTGATATAAAAGACACCATTCTGTAGCAAGACACCCCTGAACTTCCTGTTCTGCTTTGACCTCAGATGACAGGCCACTCTTTGATTGGGCGACATCCCAGACACCATTTTGCACACACGAGTATCACACAAACACCAGCAGTGTCGCTGGAGGGGCGTGTGACTGCATAACACTAGACAACGTCCCAGTTATAGCAGCCACAGTGACGAGGGGGGAAGTGAAAGCATGACTTCTCTCTTAAAGCTATTAAAGAAAGCCTTGTTTTAGGCAGCTCGACTATGAGGGGGAAACAGGCCCACAGTAGATAATGCTGTAACTTCAGTGTAGGGTTTTGTTTACATTAACAATTTCAGCCATTGATTTGGGCAGGAATAAGTAACACCTTCTTTGGTTACATTGTTTGCATGCTCTGCTCCCTAGTGTTATATTCAGTAAAAAAACAGAAATCACATTTAAAAATGTGTGTTCTCTGTTAACTTGTTTCCGCTTAGAAAATCAACAAAATCTAATTTAATTGTAATTTGTTAGGACATAAAAAACATAATGTCTTGTATTTCAATGTAATTTGATACTCATTGTAAACTTTACAAATGTACTTTTTTGCAGATACCTAATAAGACATTAACAAGCTGCACAGCAGAGCAGCTGCTGGACGGTTGAATGTGGCTAATGCCGCATCCCAAACCCCACACCTCTGTACTTCACGCTACACCAGAGTTAACTTCTAATAGCATATGTGCTACATACTCTAGATACATATCAGCAAAGATAGGTTCAGGTTCACTTTCCTTTAGCCTCTTTCTCCAGGTGTCCCAGTGGCTACTCGGTGGAATGGCAATCAAATTGCTATTTTAATTGAAGCTGCACTATGTAAGATTTGAGGATTTGGAGACATATTTGGTGGAAATGTGTAATTGCATTCAGAAGAACATTTCCTAGCGTCAGTTATGGTTTGGACTCCATATATACAATCTGATGATGATAATGCTGTGAGAGAATATTCAAAGAGAACTCAGTAAGTAACAAGTAAGTTAGCAGAGCAACCCTTGGACTGTTGAATGCAACTAATGCAAACCACACACTCCTATACTTCACCTACTACACCAGAGTGTACTAGTAGTATGTGTACTACATACTATATTTAGTGTGCTAGCATGCACTTTGTGACAGTAACAACACAATGGGACGTGTCAACCATTCATTTGCTATCACTACAGCAGCCAATGAAATAAAATGTATCACTCAAATATGAACCATTCTTAAAACAACATTCTTTTGCTACCTTTGTTGGATCAGTTTTGTCTTTGTATCTCACAACACACCACCACTGTGCTGCCAAGTTGCCTACCAAAATGGCAGCAGCATGACGTAGTGGTGTAGTGTAGTGAGTTCCATTGCTATATATATATATATATATATATATATATATATATATATATATATATATATATATATATATATATATGTTAAAAGCAGTGTATTCTCTGTTTCACTTATTTTCACTTTTGTTTTCACAAGACAACATTTAACCAGACACACGTTTGTATACGACTGTATTAAGCATATTTTTCATATTGTCTGGCACCTCATTTAAGAGTTCATGAGGAACATAGAAAAGATCTGCCAGCTGAGTTACAAGCAATGCTAGGAATTGTTTCAGTGAGCCTGTCTGAACCGAGGCCTCAACGTTTTGCACAAAACAGCTGCAGCAGCAAACGTTAGCAGGAGTCGCTAACTGTGTTTCAATGAGAGGACTTTCTCTTACCTAAGACAAAACAACATCTGTTTTACAATTCCTCGCATGCCTGGGCACTTGCAAACACGAGAGAACGAGTGTATGTGTGTGTGTGTGTGTGTGTGTGTGTGTGTGTGTGTGTACAGGCCTGAACATGCCCCCTCAGGTAAAAACGGCCCCTTTTTTGCTTTAACCTCATTTCCATCATGATATCTGCTACAAGAGATTCAGATTGAATGCTAATGTGTGGGGAATGCTTAAGCTAGTGTTTGCAAAATTCCACGCTCGAGTTACAGTTTGGTTTCCCTGTTGGCAGCCTAGTTCTGAAGCAGAGACTTCCTCCTCCTCCTCCTCCCCTCAGATATCTTGTTTGGTGGTCTCTCCATTCTGAGGTAATGAACACAGCAGGCCTGATTTGGAGCTATGCCACTTCCTGCCTTTGTGCCACCATGAAAAAAATTAAAATAAATATTGAAATAGGGAGTTCCATGGTGGTCTCCCTCGCCGTCTCAACAGAATCCCATAGCTTTGAAGGACACGCTTGTGTTAAGAAATGCGAAGGCAAGAAATGAGTAAAATGTTTAAAATAGCGTTTCACTTCCTGTTTTGCTCTTGTTTTGAGCCGGGCTGAATTCTTAGCATTTACTAATTAACGGCTGTAGTTCTTTAACACTCTAGTGACTCAAGGTTCTTTAAAGCTCTGACAGAAACTATGAGCAAACATTGAAAATATGAGCAAACGTTATCCTGTTAAATTACCACAAGTGCCTGTTTTCTGCAGCTGATTTAGCGCCTTATGAACTGTGTGAGGTGGCTGTAGATCATGCCAAAGGGCTGTTGCTGGTAGTAACGACTTTGATAGCGCTGCTAACCTTGACCTACTATAGACTAGCTATTAGAACCAAAAGAGATAAGCTCTGCCTCGAAAGCACACAGTGTGAAACAGACTTGCTAAACAAGCCGATTGTCCAGAAAGGCCAAAATATAAGATCGCAGTCCAATACTAGTTAGCATGATATGCTAAACAAGTGCAGTCTAGTTAAGCCATAAATAGGGTCAAAACAATAATGATTATGTCTAATGTTAGCAAGTAGTCCAAACTTATTTCTCACTGCAGGTTTTTCGCTTGGCTTTGACTTGAGCAGTTTACAACCTCACTAGCTGTAAGCTAGAAAAGGATGTTCTGCTGTTCTGTACTTGTTGGTTGAGAACAAGTAGTGCAGTGTTTTTGTTTTTTTATCTCTGTAGGCATTTTCCTATTTACAAGTCAGCAGTTCTCCCAAGTTTTTAGCTCTGTTCTTGAGAACCAATTTTTAGCCACTGAAAATATACAGCAGACAACATCATCTCCATTTATTCCTGGATTAGCATTGTTAGCATTGGTATTTTATTGCAAGACATATTAAAACGCCCTTCCCCGTGTGGGCCTGATGCCATTATTTTTTTTTACCAACAGAGTAAACTAACATTAAGCAGTACTGTAGCATGCTTACCATTCAGGATAAAATGGTAGGCAAACAATGTAGGCCTTTTCTAATTGTGTTGCTAATTCCATTGGGCTTAGTGGTAAATCTAAATGATTTATTAACTGTTCACAGAGAGAGTTTACGCAATATTGAAAAGCTTGTGTCTAATGTGTTGAGTAAAACCACATGGATTCAAATAAGCCTGTTTAGCTAGAGTGAAACAGAGGAGCTTGCTATTCCAGGAAAGAGATAGAGAGTGTCTTTTTGCAAGCAAACTAGCACATTCAAGGACACGAGCAGGGATTCACAGGGGTGAATCATCAAGTTGAAGCCTATAAGAAAATCACATGTAAACAGTCCGCCTTACTAAGAAATGTCACAAATGCCAAATATCATCTTCACTTTCCAGGTGTTGGGGGCTGCCAACGCGCACAAACACACACACATATTATGGAATAAATATTAAATTGCCTGTGGCATGAATAACAAACTGCTTTTTCTCAGACAGGGCTCAGAAAGAAACCTGCTCAGACCAGCTATGACAAGCACATTTGTCTGCTGCAGACGATCCAATAGTTTTAGGCTCTGTGTTAAAGTTTATTAAGCTGCTATTCAGGCTCTCCAAGTTCAGTCTGAACTTAAGGTCAAATAAACCTGGACCTCGACTTTAGGAGCTCATTTTCTAATTTTCAGTCATTTAAACTAATACTATAAGATGTTAGCATAATATTTTATCCCCAACAAGAGCCTACACTTTAGCTCAGCTTACTCTCACTAAATTAGCTTGTTGATCCTCAGAAGACTAAACTAATAATGAATCTGATCTCCTCCACTCCAAGTCTGACTCACTTGCAGATGAGAAATGAGTGCACAGTCCCTTTAAACCCATCTACTGTCTTTGCAGTGACTCCATTTAACTGCTTTAGAATAGGAGGGTTGGGTTTATGTGCATTTGTATAGGTAGTAAAAATGTATTCAGCATTTCAGCTGGAACTATCTGTGTGCTACTGTGTGTTACAATACTTGCCATGCTGTCTTTATGGATGTATTGCTCTAATGTAGGATTGAGTGCTGATATTCAGAATTGCATATCAAAGTACATTCAGTGAATCACATTATTAAAATAGAAGAATAGATTAACTTAGTAATACATATTGCAATTATGAAAAACATTAGTTGTCTTGGTAATAATATAAGCATAAATATCTGAGCATTTTGAAGACATTATTTTGCATGGCAAGAGCATCCGTGATACTATACTTCTACATAACAGATATGCTCTAAAATGGTTTGGAATAAAAATGTTTACGTTGACCTACATTGAAAGTACAGGACGTTTTACCTCACTTCTCTAAAGTGTTGGACATGTTTTTTTGTTTGTTTTGTTTTGTTTAAAATGATGTTCATCACCCAAGCATGAAAAATCATACACAACAGTAAAATCCGCACAAATTTGTTAAAATAACACTAAAATATCTAAAAAAAAAAATTATGCAGATTAAAAAAACATCAAACTGGCATGTTTACAAAGGTTTACAAAAATGCGTCCACTGTATCCAGTAGATGTGTACTAGTTTTCTTCCATTTGTATTAACTGCAGATTGGAATTCCATAGTTGTGTTGTTGCCATATGGCAATAAATCTATTTTATCATTTTAGATACAGAATAGCTTATGACTAAAAAAAAGCATAGCGACTTGTACTTAAAGTCTTCAGTTTCCCAAAGAAATACAAAGAATGCAAATGTTTATATTGTAGTCATGCAAACATACAAAAACAATAGAGAGTAAAATGCAATCATGTCTCCGTATTAAAGAGCCACTTGATGTACTGGCAAATTTATGGCACTAACTGAAAAGAAGCAGATTCACTCCGTCTGGGTGTGGCTGAAACTACTGCACTCAAAACACAGCCTATTACTGGAGATAGCACTGATCAAAGGCCATGCATCACATGAGACAAAGCGCGCTAGCTGCCTTCTGCACTGCTCTAATTAAAGCCTCCTCCAGCGTGAGGCCTGATACTGGCACTGCTATTAAACAGCTAGCAGGTAATTAAGCCCACAGCCTCCCTCTCCTAGATACACTGCTCCAGTGTGATTAACACCGATGTGTTACATACTGATCCCAAACTCAAAAGAAAAAAAAAGCTTTGCTACTTTGTTAATGATGCATTCAACCCTTTAAATAATACTCAGTGTCTTGAGTTTCAGAATGTGCAATAGAATCAGTTTCAGAATGATTAGCAGTGACATTTAGCCTGGTGACAGAACTGCTCCTCTCAGCAAGTACGTTTTAACTTTGTGATGGGAAAGCTGGAGAAACAGCATTCATTTAGACGCTAATTAGCTACATTTCTAAGGAAGAAGATAACATTTCTAGAAGAAAATGTCCACAATGTGGCATCAGTGAATCAGTAAAGGAAGTGGAATCAGTAAAGGAAGTGAGGAGGTTTCTCGCCTTCATGTTGAAAGTGGAGAACAAAGGGCATGTGTGTTGTTTTTTGAGGAAGAGAGTGGAATAGACGCAAAAACGACTGTGTACGTGGCCAGACACAACCTAGTATGTAGAGAAACAGAAAGGCATACACATGCAGACACCGCTTTACTGACCTGTTGTTG
The DNA here is from genome assembly GCA_021613375.1 of Megaleporinus macrocephalus. Lineage (NCBI taxonomy): Eukaryota > Metazoa > Chordata > Actinopteri > Characiformes > Anostomidae > Megaleporinus > Megaleporinus macrocephalus. The sequence goes on from CM038722.1 coordinate 17,452,775, forward strand.
GTGCAGAGTGTAAACCTTGGTTGGATCACACAGCTGTATAGGAATCTGAAAGCTAGCTGCAATTAAAATGGTTTGCCAAAGAATTGTAGTAATGCATTTTGAGTATAATGAATGCAGCAAACGATGTAGCTATGCTAGCCACACAGTGCATTGTTTGCTTGACAGTACCTTACAGAACAGTTGACTAGCTTTGTTTTGGCTTATCTTGGCAACTTTGGCAGAAGAAACAGTGAAGTTTTTCTAAAAAGTGCTTTAAAAATAGCACCTCTATGTGATTTACAGCTTTATTTAGCACCAAGCTAATGGTGCCATATGTGCTGTTTTCCAAACTAGAGATGAATCTTAAATGGCTTCCCAATCCCTACATAGTGGATATACAGGACTTTAAATTCTGGTCCCTGCGCCCAAACAGTACATAGGGCTAGCACCCATGTAAAACCCAGAATTTCAATGTGCATACTGTAGCCTATTGGAAGCCATTTAAGATTTAGTCTTGGGTTAATGCACAGATATTGTAGTAGGCAGTAAGCCAGTGATAATAATTGAGGAACTGTAGCTAAATTGTAGTCTGTAATCTAGCTGTTCAGCCCACCTGTAGTTATAAAGATAAGTTTTTAGGGCTATAGATGTGCACAAAGGTTTGGAATGAGGTATGAAATACGAGGGAAGCAATGTTAGAATATGATGCTAACTGGCAGCCTTAGCTCTTAGTTGCTGTTGCAACATAAAGTGGTGCTTGGTTGAGCAGCACCTTTGCGTATGTAGGTGTGCAATAGGTATGTATGCACACCGTTTTCTAATTTCATAACTCAAGACTTCCTACACACACTCACAAACACACCCTCCACCCATCCGCCCACTCACAAACACATACAATACAAAGTTCTTCACCCACATTCTGACAACTGTACTAGTAGGACAATCACCCACTGCATCTCTGTTTCTGAGTGTGCCAGTCAACATTATTGATTGCTTTTTCCCGCCAATCAATGCATTAAATCTGCAGAGTCCTGGCCATCCCACAACCGCTCCATTGATCAGCGTTAGACTCATCCAGAGCTAATGGAGAGAAGAGGGCATGCTGAGTGCTGTCCATGGAACATCAGCAGCTTTCTCTGAGCCATAATGGAGTTAGGGAGCCGCCAATGCCCCAAGCGGTGTTCATAGACTCGAGAGCAAGAGGAGGCCTGTAGACTCAAGAGAAGCTGTACACTGAACCATAAAACATCCGAGGCTCTGGTTTCCAGAGTCCTGGCTCTGGTTAACAGGGTTTATAACAGAAGGTTTAGCTTCCCGGTACAGGCCCGCTTCCAGAACTTAATCACTAAGAGTGCTTTAGAAATAAATGGGGACGCAGATGTGGGCACAGCATACAATATAATGCAGGCAGGTAAAAAGGAACTTCACTTAATGCAATCGTTCAGATGTAAACAGTGTCATTCATGGTGGTTTGATGTGAAATCTAGTGCTATTCTAGAGAACTTTACCAAGTCAGTTTCTCAGTAGTGGTGATAAGAACCGGACGTCTGGAGCATTTAATGACTCTAAAACAGGGGCGTTTCATCTTATCCACAAAGGACCGGTGTGGCTGCAGGTTTTCATTCCAGCAAAGCAGAACATCACATGATCAGTTGTTTGAAGGCTGAGCAGTTGATTAATCAAGTAGGATCACGTAAGTTCCTGCTCGTTTAGGATGAAAACCTGCAGCCACACCGGCCCCTTGCAGATAAGATTGGACACCTGTGCTCTAATCGCTAAAGTTATTACATAACTCGTTATGAATAGGCTGCCTGAAGTCTGAGATATTGCATTACAATGTTTTTTGATATGTTTTGGTAATTCAGAGGTACATACAATGTGTTGTATGCCAAAAGGGTACTCAGGTCTACGCCTATTTTACTTTTATTAGAATTATAAACGTGCAAAGGTGTTTGTAGTGGAGGGACATTTACAGGTATGCATGATGGCTAAATGACCTGCTAGCTAGGTTTGCATCAATTTCTCCACAATAGCAGACATCCAGCATGCTAACTGTAGATGATGCTAACCACCATGATGATGCATACCCAGCGGTGGTGAACATTAGAGGCATTGGATTTTGCAGTTTTTGCAAGATGTTTGAACAATAGCTCCAAGAGAAGGTCTGGCTCGTTGTTTAGGTCTTAAATGCGAAATCAATATTTTAAGGAACCAAGTATCATCAAATTCGTCCACTTGTGGACGGGGTCCAAAACACAGCCAGAGTTATAAAATGTTCTTCTGCATGTTGCATGCAATGACATGTTACCACCAGAGAGGTCTCCAACTCCCCAAATCCTACATAGTGCAGCTTTAAGTATTATCGGAATTGAGTTTCAAGTTTCAAGTTTCAGGTTTATTTGTCATTTGCACATCATGTCAGGACATAACATGCATTGAAATGCTTGGGGTGAGGCTCAGATACAACTCTACAGCAAGGCAGCATTATATATATGTAGTAAAAACACTGCAAACATAACAATAAATAGACAATATTGAAGTAAAGAATAGGCTAGAATATATACATTTATTAATAACTGAAATATATAAAGGACTATACAAAACATGCACAAGATATATACATAAGATATACAGGAAGACATATGTAGAAACTTTTGCAAAGGCAGGTTATCTAAAAAGATAGATCTATTTAAAGAGACTTATATCAGAATAAATAATATAATAGTATAATATAATATAATATAGCAGTGGCCGAGTGAATGGTATTGGGGACTTTCAGCCTCACAGTTTGTTCCGAAGCCTGACAGCGTGTGGGTAGAAGCTGTTCAGTAGCCGGGTTGTTCTGGCCTGGATGTTCTGGCCAGTTCTCGTTATCAGTACAAACTTTTTTATTATTTTAGACCAGGACACCTTTTCCTGCACTGAATCCATATGCCTGCAAGTTTCCATTGCACACAAGCAGGCACACACCTGATTCTGATCATTTAATTTGCCTCAGTCTTCAACATTAGATCATGTGTGCCGCTGTCCTGTACCAGCCTGATCTGAGAGAGTTAGTTTGGCTTTAGCTGCACTTTCATGTTTCTGTAAAACCAGGCCTGCATTGATATTTAAGAGACCTTGTGTTCTTTCACAATCCCTTTGATGGTTAATGTCACAAGACAATGTTTTTTATTCTCATCAAGAATCAAGAAACCTTTACTCACCACTTTTTTTTGCCTGTGTTTGTTCTAGCATGATGTCAACTTTCACATTTTTGTACTAGTGTGCCTACTTGGTCTGCTGTGTATGTGCCTCGAGTAACGTTCCAACTGCAAAAGTGTTACGTAAATAAAGTTGGCCCCCTACACCATCGAGGCGGTGACAAACAGAACAAGCTCGCTGTGGTTGTGGTCACTCTTGCACATAGCTCGGATGACGTCTCTTGCGTCAAAACCCCAAGATGAAGTACAAGACAAAGAGCAAACCGCTGGAATGAAGATCAGAGAGATTAAGGAGGGAGGCCAAGAAAACATCAGATTATTTTATTGTAGTTATTGCCTGATTTAGGTGGGGAAGTGTTGCAATTTAGCTTTGGGGTGTCTTGAGCACTTTTTTATTAGAAGCTTATTTGCTGACTGTGGCAGTGGCATTGTTTCAGATGCAGCATGTCTGAACACCTCTCTATCTTTATTTTTATCAGCGGTAAAGTGAGATTTTTTGATATGACAGTGATAGCTGGGATTGGCTCCTATAGCTTTCCACGGGAGCTTTGAGCTATAATGTAGCTAATATGTAGTAGACGATTATGACCACATTATGACCACAGATTAATACTGTGCAAATCTCACACATTTCTCGAAATCCCTGCATCATTTAATGATGACCATGATTTGATGTGAAATACTGTCCTGACTCCTGAATAGATGCAGTGGTGGTGACAGTAACCATACGTCCAGATAGGAACATTGTATTCTACTAGAATAGATTTACATGCTTCAATTTTCCCAAAACACAACATTTTTCTTGTACTGTACATTTGTATTCATTCTCTGCCTAAAGTTCATGAATTGGATTCCTTACGAACGGTATGGGCAGTCGTGGGCTGGAGGTTAGGGAACCAGTCTTGTGCTTGGAAAGTCATTTGTTCATTCGCCAAACCCATAGGACATGACTGAAGTGCCCTTGAGGAAGGCACCTAACCCCCAACTGCTTCCCGGGCACCGTGGATGGAAATGCCCAGCGCTAGGAAAGGCCATACTGGAAAGGCCAGTATGCTTACTGCCCCCAGTATATGTGTATATGTGGTTGTTTCAATGCATGAAAAGGTCAATATAAATATAGAGGTCAAATTCCTTTGTGTGATGAGGTTTGTATACAAGAACTCATCTGATATGATCCTGAAGTGAAAAAGGTGATGTACTTCAGTGCGCAGTGATAACCAAATGGCAGAAATGTAATTTCCTCAAGAAGTGGATCACACCAGCTTTATGCTGGTGGAGCTGCGTGGTGTGGCCAGAGAGCTTCGTGGTGTGGCCAGAGAGCTTCGTGGTGTGGCCAGAGAGCTGCGTGGTGTGGCCAGAGAGCTTCGTGGTGTGGCCAGAGAGCTGCGTGGTGTGGCCAGAGAGCTGCGTGGTGTGGCCAGGCGCTGAAGCGACTGTGCTTTTGATCCACAGTTAAGGTGACTTCAGTGCTGATGCTTTCTGCTCTGCAAGTGGGGTTGCCATGGAAACAAGCGCTCTGCTCTCTGTTTACCTCGGCTAATTTGGGACGCCGTCATGATCAACAGATGGAACGATCAGCAGAGAGTGGCGGGACAGATTATCGTTTGAGGCGCGAGTGGTCAGCGACTATAAGAGAGACGAGCGATTATAAAGAATGAAGGACCGATACAGGCAGATGACCGAATCAATCAGCAATATCTGAGAGCTTACACACCTGAGCTCTTCAGTTCTGGTCCTGGAGGCAAGTGTGATGCTTTTTAACCTCACCGTTAATGGATGAGTATCAAACTGTGCTGCCCTCCACAACCAGAACTTCAGCACTCATGTCATGCATTCATGTTATATTATGATTATTAAGGAGTTGTATGAAAACACTGTTGATGTTTCATAATGTTCGGCTCTTTAATATACACAATAATACTACTATCTATTATTTACTGTATATTATTTAAAACTTGAGTCATATTCAGTATAACATGTAGTATGTTGTCAGTTTATTACAGTGGACCGTATTGTCATATTGTTGAATTATGAAAAAATCATTTATTCACATTGTTTATATTAAAACAGTTTAGTGTAGTATATAAGAGCTGTCCAAATTTTAAAACTTACCACATACTCCTCATACTATACAATTCCTGTATAACACCTGTAATAATAATACTATATAAACACCTGTAAACACCTGTAACTTAGAATTGAGATTTCTTGGTTGGTGAAAACTTGAAAATGCAAGACTGAAAAATCTCCCTATAGATTTCTTTAAAAACTGAAAAAATAGAATCAGTAATAAAGACAAATAATGGACAGACTAAGCACCGGACAATCTGATACTGAGCCAAAACATTATGACCACCTGCCTAATATGTTGTTAGTCCTTCATGTGCCATTCGTTCTGACTGGCCATAATTAAACTCTACAAGACCCCTAAAGGTGGTATCTGGCACCAAGACATTAGTAGCAGATCCTTTAACAGGTTGTTCCAGCATATCCCACAGATTCTCAGTCAGATAGAGATTTGAGGAAATGTTTTATTTGTTCCTGAGCAATGTTTACAGTGTTGCGAGTAGAATTATCCTACTGAAGGAGGACATTAGGGAACACCTGTGCCATGAAGAGGTGTTCTTGGTATGCAGTGATGTTTAGGTAGGTGACACGTGTTGTGATGTCCATGTTGTTTCCCAGCAGAACATTAGCCAGAGCATCACATTCCCTTTACTGGCTTGTCTTAGCATCCTGGTTGGCATTGTTTCTCCAGGTAAACAATGCCTAGCTGCCCATGTGATGTAAAAGAAAAGGGAGCTTATCGGACGAGACAACTTTTCCAATGTTACATAGTCTAGCTCTGACGCTTGCAGGTTTTTTGTTGGTGGACTGGATGTACCACGGGCACTCTAACTGGTCTGCGACTGTGCAATATCCAATTTTCTGTCATCTAAGATGTCAACTACGAGAACCGAATATTTTGTTACCATCTAATACATCCCAGACTTTGGCATGACATGCTGTTGTTACATGGTAATCAACTTTACTAGATGTTTAGTCTCCGTACAGCACAATAAACCAAATGTACTGTAACGGTACAGTAATAAAAACAGTCTGTTTAATTTATTATTTTCTATAATGTGGTCCCTGTACAGAAATATAGAGATGGTAAAAAGCGATTTAAGGCTGCTTTTGGTATATATACCAGGACAATAAAATGGATACAATTACTTAAAGTTAGTTTGCAAACAACCAACACATTTATTGATGTCAAATTAAAATAAAAAATGTTGACATGAAAAAAAAACTTTCACTATTCAAAGAAGTTTTTTTCCAGGTTTTTTTTTTGGCTTGTTATTCTGTACATTGCAATTGGTTTGAATCAAAAAATAATTGGCATAATTAGAATTGGTCAGCTTACAGTAGCACTATAATAACCAAAGGCCAGAAGTAAACTGTAAGTCCGTCATCCTGCCACTGTATCATCTGACTGTTTGGGCCAAAACATTAGACATGAAAGGCTGCTGACCCACAATTCGGTGTGCAACGGCTCGTGAAAAAGCTAAATGGCCTCCCATTGGCTTCGGCTGGCAGAATGATCGATGGACGAATCAGCGCAGAGCTCACTGCTGGATGCATACAATGGTTGAGCTTTTAACTAGCGCCCCATTCATATTCCTCATCCACTGATTGTTCGCTTGTCTTCAGATGTTAAATGAAACCATTGCTGCTGGAGACGAAGGTCGGGCTGAGCTAGCTGGCAGAGGATTTTTATAACTCGATTATCAGGCAGGTCTAGATGCTACTACTTTGGTAAAGCCAGATTTGTCTTCTGCGATACGTTTATCCCTGAAAAGTCTAGTACAATTGCGGAATTATACAGCTATTATATAGTTATTACATCATTAATTACATTTGTATTCAGTTTATATTCTGTATCAACATGTGTCTGCATTTCGGGCTCATTTCAAAGTAAAGCATAAACAGATGCAGCTGAATATTCATCTGCCTTCAACAGTTTACTAATTACTGCTTGTTCTTGTTCCATATTGTTTGGATTAGAACAGGCAGAAAGCATTGTTCTGTGATTCCCAATACAGAACACTGTTCACTGACCGCAGTTTGTGATGTTATGTAACCGGGGCTCAGGGAGGCAGACTATATGCTTGGGCTCCTCCCTGTCGGCTGAATTCCACAGACATGCCTGGATTTGTCTGTCTTTGCAGCAGAAGCATCTCTGAGATCTTTTGCAGCTTCCTCACCTTTATCGTAGCAGCACATCTGCAGAGGTTTGGCATGTTATTATTTGATCCGGAACGTCCAAGGAGATCCCCAAAGGCAAGATATCTTTAATTAACGTCTTGCCTGAGAGGGAGGGTGCGTGCACGGGAGACAGAGAGGCAACAAGTCTTTATTGATATTTCTGCTTTACGAAATTGCTACGTGTATGATGCACAAGACACACGTACACTCAAGAATGTTCTAAGCACCCCCCCCCCTGCAGAACCCCACTTACGCAGCAGATTAGTAGTATTACCAGCAAATGACCAATCCACTTACACTTACACTGACATGCACGATTGAGAGCAAACTGTGTAACTATGTCAAACTATGAAGCAGAAGAAGAGCATTTGCTGTTATCGACAGATAAGAGCAATGGGTCACTGTAGTGAATGTAACTTCCATGCTGAAATCAAGTGGTCAGTTAGTTTTTTCCTGGCATACTGTGAAGTCAGTAGAGCCAATGATCACCCTCATTCATTTCAATTAATTCAATATTTAGTTTGTCCACCCTACACCGTTATTACAGCTTCCATTCTTTCGACAACTCCAAAGTTCAGTCCTAGAAGTTGGTTGTAGTTGCTGCTTCTCACTATCCAAGTAATCCTAAACACATTCACTGAGGTTGAGATCTGGATTCTGGGATTCTGGATGTTTATCCAGCTCAATTAAACTAGCTCAATTTAATTAACTAGCTCAACTTAATCTACTATCCCATTTCCACCCTTAACTCAGTAAAGTCCTTTAAACTTGATTTACTAGTGTTCATGTAACTTAAAACAACTTATGTTTCTGGAGTGGGTTTAAAAGTGGACATTGTAGTGCCCAGTCAGTGACTCTTAAGCCTCGGCCCTCTCCACCAAGCCTCCAAGCCCCCCACCCCAGCCACCCCCCCCCAAAAAAAACACGCCCCCCCATCTCAAAAAATGCAGCAGAAATGCAACAAACAATAACATCAGTACAACATAGACAACTTCTTAGGCAAAATAAGGTTCCTCCTTATAAATAACCGAACATGCCGTAGAGGGCCATGACGGTTCCCCACTGGTTTAGAGCCACCTGTAGAGAATGTAGTAACACTAACAATGACAAGGCTAGATAATTAACCAGGAGAAGGAAAAACAATAGAGGAATGGTGTGCCAGGCACTTGTTGCCAATGGGACAGGTTAGTAAAACAAAGAGCCAATGCACAAATAGATAGAGCCAGAAACCAATAATGTTCAACTAACTCAATGTAGTTTAGTAACATGGTATGTACAATACCTAATTTATTCTTATATCAGGTGGAACCTTGACTTGATTGCCTTTTAATACTAATACTTCAAGCACATTATAAAAATGGGTCACATCAATTCATATCAACTTGCATTTGTTTTCTAAGCATGTACAAGAGCCAGTTCTATGTTTTTGAGTGTGAATGTTTTCAGATGGAAAGCAAGAGTGAAGCTTGATTTTCTTCTGTCTCTCAAAAATAAAAACAGTATTTAAAGTACTGTTTTTCAAATACTGTTAAACATATTTTCTCCAGTTTTGGTTACTCCAGCCTTTTCACTGATTTTCCTTTGACTTGAACCTTATGTAAATGGATTACAGTTATTATAGCCTACTATTATGTAGTTATACGGTCTCTCAAAATAAATGAGCACCATATACAAATAATGACTGTTTTGACTGGCACTGAAATGAATGAAAGGCTGCCTCTCAGTTTAGTAAGTACTCTACGCACGTAGTCCTATAGAGCAGCCTCATATTCACGCCTTGCTTGTTGATGACCTGAACACTGATTGTGATGACATACACAAATACATATTAAAAAAGAACAATCTTACACGTTCATAAGATGATTGTCTTTGAGTGTGATTATAAATACAGTGACCCTCTTGACATCCTTCAGCTCAGTGCTTTGTCATAGCACTGCAGAGAATGAACTCACATGAACTTTCATGTAAGCCACTCCTTCATCTTCTAACTAGAGAAAATGGAGTCAGCTAATGCCATTAGGCTTTGCAGGCAAATGCTAATCTTAGCCAAAGGCTTTGAGGCTCCCAGCATGCACGGAATAGAGCTGCAAGCTAATTGGATGGTCAGATTGCCAAGTCACCACCTGTGAGGACCCCCTAACCATGGAGCCTGAGTCAGGAAGCTTCCCTGTCAGCTATCAGGATTGACTTTCAAAGACACTCAAGTTGCATTAAACCAATTAACATGAATAAGAGAGTATATGTAGGATGTGTTATTTTATTAAAGTGTGTGGCTAATATGTAAAATACTATGTGTAGGAATGTTGTGGGTTCTGAGACGATGTTAATGCTAACACTAACTCGATCACGTGTGCACAATGTTCACTGCATGGATTCCCACATCAAATCTCAGACAAATATAACAAATGATGGATGGACAAAAGAAGTGAGTGTAAACAATGGGGCGGAGAGCCATTTGATAACAAAGGTTTTATTACAACATTTGATTTCCATTACTGGTAATGGTTTGTGGCAAAATAACATTGGTTGCTGAGTTTGTACGAAACCCAAGGAAAACAAAATTCTACAGCTGAAAGCGACCACATGGAATTTTCATTTCAAGAAATGATAGCTTCCATACAATAAGACAACCAAGATAGGGTGCAACACAAAAAGCTACCCCAAAAAACCCACACACTTACAAAAAGGGCACACAATCGATTTTTTTAAAAAAACCCTCACGTTCCTTAGGAGTGTTTTCCGATCTAGGTTGGTCCCACCATTCTTCTTTCCCCTCTCACTTGTCTCGATCAAAATAAAAAAAAGCATTTTGCCTGAAGCAGCGCTAACAAGTAGGTGTTAATCATTGACGACACAAAAACCAAATAATGTGCATCTTAAACTCAATTTCTTTAAAAAAAACAAAAATTGCAACGCCTTTAAAGTGGTGAGCTGGTCACACGTCGACATAAAGCCACGCCTTTATTGGTTGATGATGGTGAAAATTTGGAAACGTCCACATTCCAAGGCCGCGCCCCCCCCTTGTCCTTTGCCCCTTTTTGTTCTCTACGCCAATAGCTGAGGCCAACACTGAGGTAGCCCGCCACGGACACCAGATGGATCCAAGACGCATGCTCTGAGAGTCAGAAGCATTCTCTTTCGTTGCTGGGTCGGAGAAGGGGGGGAGGGGGTGCTTCTTCTTCTGGCTGTTGGCGGAGGGTGATTTCATTTCCATCCAACGCCGATGGCAGCTTTAGGTTTGCTCTCTTTTTTTCAGCATTTTTTTTTCTCTCTTTTTCAACATTTCGGTTACAAAGTTATACAGCTAAAAGAAGTGAATGAAAAGAAGGCAATGCAGGGAAAAGGGGGTGTGCACAGTGCATGATGGCGGCTCGGGGGGGGCTTCATGATGACGCCTGCTTCTCCTGTTCGATGGCTGTGGAGGAAGAGGAAGAGGAAGAATTAGATTCCACCATGCCCACACCCACTCTGCATAAGCGAGCTGGCGTCTTGCACAACAGCTCGCTTAATCAGATATCTCCAGCACGAGGCTCTTAAAACGCAGGCCTTACTTTCTTTAGACGGCAGCGGGTTCTTCTCCTGGGTCTCGGTCTTCTTCAGCTTGCTCTTGTCGAAGCTGGTGACCTCCTCCAGGTTTGGCTTGTCAGACATGATTGCTGAGTGTCTGCCGAGAGAGGAAACGGAGGAAACCCTGTTTAATACATTATTAAAAGGCCCCCTGAATCAGATCTCTTCCTTTTGTCTGAGAGACCCCAGAGAAGGTCCCTTCCATCTACGCCTGCCCGTGGCTGTGAAGGTATTGAGCCCTTTTGTTCAGCGAGCTCCCGAGGCCATTCGAATCACGTCCCATTGATTTAACTGACCAGTGCCACACACTAAACCGCACCCTTTCTCAGATGGCGCCTAAAAGAGAAAAATAGCCCCCCAAAAAATGTGCACATTTACATAACAATGCCACTTCCCACGCTGAAGACCCCTAAAGGGGGACCGAATATGACAATCTGAAGGAGGAGGAGGGGGGGGGAATGATTATGCTATGGTGGGAAAAAGAGAAAAAGCCTAATGAGGAGGTAGGTTTAAGCCTGTATGTCCAGACATCCTGTGGGACCCCCACGTGCGTGCACAAAGATTCGCGTGCACACTTGCCAAAGGCTTCAAGGAACCACCGCCCAACCCTGCTGGCTTTATCTCCAGCACAGCCTTAACGTTTATAATCGCCCCCCAAAGCCTACAGCCCTTCACAAATACCCGTTATTACAGTCTGCTCCTCTCCAGTCATGTACACAGAGGGGCCCGAATGCGCGTATAATGACTCATTATCATGCATAATGCGTTTGCAGCACAAAGGGGCGTAACAAAGGAAATATGTCAATCGGCTCGCGCGCCAAAAAAAAGAAGAAAAGCAGCCAAGGAAGAAAAAAAAACAGACCACAAAAGAAATGATGACACTCAGCATTTGCAAAGCTCTGTCTTTACAGTTATTACTCTTACAGAAACTAAATCTGCTTCTAATTCTCCAGCTGCTTGTTCGAATTTTTCCGTTCCACCTTAAATGGAAGGAAATGGAATGAAAGGGAAATTCGAACAAGCAGCTGGAGAATTAGAAGCTGAATTCAGGCTCATTTTTCTCATGAGATAAAGCCACACCACATAAGAGCTCTGCATCAGGAACAAGATCATGATATGGTCCAAATATACATATATACACACATATATATGCATACACATATTTATATACATATACATATATGTATACGTATATAGACCCGCGGAGGCTTACCTAGTTGGACAGGTTAGCGTTGAGACTCTCCGTTAACTCTCCGTTGCAGTACTGTGGCGCGCCAATGCGCAAGCGCGGCATATATACAGAGGGATATGCAAATCGCGCAGTGACGTCAGGCCTTGCTTCCCCCTTCAGACGGAGAGCGAAGGAATCAGGTGATGTGACAACAAAGCCGTGAATTCCCGCTTTTGCTCGCTAACATTTAGAAAATAAAGCACAAAGCAACGCTTAGAATAACGTGTCTGCAAAGTCTGGTACCATTCTGATAGCAATTGTTTGAAAACCCGAATTTTAGCTGTTTTAAAAAGGTGCCGCGGCGCCACCTGGTGGCCGTAATGCTGAACTGTTCATTTGTGAGCTATGCGTTGGGTTTGTTTATTAAAGCTTTTTATCACAGCTTTTTACTCATATTTAATTTTTATTTATGCCTTTTTAAAGTTTTAAAGTTCCTGTATGTGTGTTTGTTGTCTCTTATAATGTGTCGTTTTACACGTGCTGTGTTTATATATATAGTGTAGGTTGACGTTGATTTGTGTTGGACTTTTTTGTATTTGATTATTAATATGATTATTATTTACACTTTGTTCAACTTTAGGTGAACTATTTTAATGCATCTTCACTCACAGCATAACCTTTGTATGCAAACAAATGTACAAAAGTAAGTGATTGTAAAATAAGTTCTTTGTTGTCAGTATCAATCAGATATTGATGCATTTAGTTATTTAGCTCCCTTTTTAAATGAAAAAATAAATTAATTTAACATATTACTTGTTAAGACCAAAGCTGCCCAAAGTGATGATTTTTGATTTGGTCCACCAGAAAGCAACCCTCGATACCTACAATTTAATGAAGAGCAAATATATTTTTATACTGTGCATAATCGTTAAAAATGGTGTTTAGACTGTCTACTTTCTTCATTTTTATCTTCCAGACAGGTATTCCAAAAAGCTCAAAATTCCTGCTTTTTATATCGTCGCTGTCCAATGAAAAACATGTATCTCCATTTTTGTCAATTTTGAGTTCTATATCCATTGAACATGCCAATGGTCGTTTACATTACGAGGAAGTTTCATAATGAATGGATCAATAGAAGTGTTCCAAAATAGCTTGGAAGAAATTCTGGTTCCATTGACTTACATTGAAAGTAAGGTATGTTTTTGGTCTCTCCTGTAAAGTTGCAATTTTGGAGATACCTGGTTTTCATTGGACAGCGACAATATACATATATATATATATATATATATATATATATATATATATATATATATATATATATACATACACACTAACACACTGGAGTGTGTTAAAAAGATGATTAAAAGTTTTTAAATAAAACACTTCAATTGTTATTGTGCTGCCCCAAACAATTATGTGTGCAGTGCGATGAATAAAGAAAGAAAGAAATTCTGTTGTGTATGAAGCTTTTATTTGGCTTATATTTGTGTTTTATGCCTTTATGCCTGGTAATTTGTCATGACAATATTGGTAAAACAAACAAACAAACAAACAAACGAACGAACAATGTAGCTCACTGTGGAGGACTTTTATACTAGCGGCAAATGTTTGAACTTTTATTTTGAAAAAATTAAACCTTCTGAACCGGAACGGCTCCATGTAAGTCACACATGTGCGCCTCCTGAATAGAAACAGTGGAGGTTCTGCACATGTGGATTTTCTACTGAAGTCTTCACTTGAAGAATGTAAAGCTTTAAAAGGAGTTAAAGAAGAAAGATGAAGTTCGCATACAAGGTGCGTGTTCTGCCATTCAGCCTCAGAATCATTAGTCGAGCTGTTTGGTCCGCTGGTGTAAATTAACTCTGAGTTGAATTATTGTTTTAAATGATCGAAACTGAAGATTCTCTGGAAAATTCATCTTTCTGTTCACTTTTCTCTCTAGTTTTCTAATTTGCTGGGAGCTGTTTATAGACACGGGAACCTTTCTTTCTCTAGAGATGGAAACTCAGTTATCAGTCCTGTTGGAAACCGCATCTCTGTGTTTGACCTGAAGAAGTGAGTGTCACACTTTAATATGTGTGCAGTATTTCAGCCCCCCATATTCATCTGCCTTCGTACTCTGTGTAACGTTAGTTAATGCCCATTAATGGCTTTTAAATACTAAAATGTTAAGCCAGCAGCATAAACAACATAGAGGAGGTCTGAAAAGCCCCATATAGTCCTCAAATTAAAGGACCCATATGATGGAAATCAGAATTATCTCTTAATTATCCCTCTATCTATTTATTGGTATAATACAGTATAATACATAATACAGAACAGCCAGTCAGAACATAGCTCACGTCCATATGACAATCTTAAAGACACAGTAAGGATAGTCCTAAGTGAACCTGAATGGAAAAAATAACAGATAACATACAAGAAAATGTATCATATGGACCTTTTAGGAGAAGATGCTCACCCAAAGTCCTAAGTTAACTTTTAAAAATGAAAAGTGGTGACATAGTCCCAGACAGCCTATGAAACAACATGACAGTTTTGGATGAAGATAACAGACACTGATGCATGTAGGCAGCATTTTGTTCTCGTTGACCTGCAGTTATTAACAGTGATGCTTCTGTTATTTCAGCAATAAGTCAGAAACTCTGCCAGTAAGCACCAACAAGAACATCACCTGCGTCGGCCTCTCACCTGATGGGAATCTGGCCATACTTGTTGATGAAGGTATCAAATAGCTGAATCCTGTTTTGTGGTTTTTTAGTGTTTTTTCTGGTGTTTGCAAGTATTTTGAAGTATTTACCATCATCACTTCCACAAACCTGTTAACTGCAAACCTGTTGCAGTCTTTAGCAGTTTATGATGTGTGTTACAGATGGAGCAGCGATCCTGGTCAGCTTGGTGACTCGAGCGGTGCTTTACCATCATCACTTCCACAAACCTGTTAACAGCATCTCCTTCTCTCCTGATGGCAGGTCAGTTACTCCACACACACACACACACACACACACACACACATGCATTGACGCCTCTTTACCTCTACACGTTGGTTCTAGTCTCACTAATCACTTACATTCTGTTCTTCACTCTGTGTAGGAAGTTTGTGGTTACTAAAGAAAATGTAGCTCTGATGTACAAGGCTCCTGGGAAGAACCGGGAGTTCAACGCATTTGTTCTGGACAAGAGTTACTACGGACCTTACGATGAGACGACCTGCATCAACTGGACTGATGATTCCAAGTATGAGAAAAAAAACATAACACATAAATAATACATATGACACTGCAGAGGGTGGAGAATGCACCCATCAAAAGTTTTGGGACAAAAACCATTTTGGTTGTGGTTAATAACTTGTCCTTTTTGGAATCTCTGTGTAATTTAGTTGTTGCAACATAAACCAAGTCGTTCAGAGTGACTTAATGGAAAATATTGAATTGTATGAAAATTGAGCATCTTTCTGTATAGTGGTGGTGATGGAAACCATCACAATGTCCACCATGCCGTTGGTTTAAATATAGCTGTGTTATTTGCTATCAAAATCAGTTTGAGAGAACGTATATATTGTGTATTTTTTTAATAGAGGTAAATAGAGATAAAAAAAAGTTTTCTTTGAGGACTGTTTTGCTATTGAATGCCTTGCATATACCTTCCTTTTATAAATTGACTGTAAATTATGCAGGGCAAAAGCAATACATGGGCCAATAAATTAGTATCTTGGGCGTCAGGAAGAGCATTTGTGTTTAAAAATTTCCATCAGCTGTTGAATTCTTCGGACATCTGGTTTCTGTCACAACCACTGTGACCAGTTCTCATTTGGCATCTCATGTTAAATCATATTGAGCGACTCTGTTTACATCTTAACTTTTTACTTATGCAGAAATGTTTACAAATCAATGAATTTTCCCTCTAACACAGTAAACACCTGTTCATTTTACAACCATGTTGTGATGCCGGCATTTATCAGCACTTATAATAACCAGCTGTTTAGACCAGCCTGGGCCTGAACCAGTTACAAGGTGTATTTAAAAGTTATTTGTAAAAGAGAACTGTCAGACCAGTATTTACCATAAGCATGCCCTTTTTAGTAAAGAGGATACTTTGATTAATATTATCAAAGCTAAATATACCTCTAATGTTAACAGTTAGCTGTTGTGTCTTATCAAAACCAAAGCACATGTTTTTCTTACTTAATTGAAAAGTAACAAAAAAATAAATGAAAAAAGAAAATTATTTGAAAAACACACACGCTCACAGAGGAGTGTCTCAAAATCTTCAGCCAAGCAATTAATTTTTTTCTGCAAAATGTTAATTTGGATAATACAGAGTAAAGTTAGAAGCAGTCAGTTTATAACTTATACATCTTTTGACTGATGTCTGATAGTCATTTACAGCATTTGGTGAAATACTCAGTATTAAAACATAGTTTAGTTAAGCTGTCTAACAGACTTAACTGATTACTGATTCTGACTGCTGAGTACTCCAGGTTCTCTTGTCTACATAATTACACACACACACTCACATACATATATTTATATATTCATCATTGATGATCTAAATAATTTGTGTTGTCTCAGGTGCTTTGCAGTGGGCAGTAAAGACATGACCACGTGGATATTTGGGGCAGAACGATGGGCTAATCTGATCTATTACTCTGTGGGGGGCCACAAGGACATTATTGTGGGCTGCTTCTTTGAGAAGGACAGTCTAGACGTAAGTTCTCAGCGTGTCTTGTCACTGTTGCAGAATGTGGATGCACCGCTTACAAGGAATAACTGTTTTCACCATTTTTCTATTTTGTTTTTCACTGATGTCGGCCTGCAGTGACTAGTCAACAGTGTCAGCAGCGTCAGTTACGAGAAATCGTTGTTGTTAATTGATATTTTCAATGTTTCATTTGTTTCATATGATAAACAGGATCATTTCACCTGATTAGTGTATACTGTGTAATGCAAAAGGCTGCACTCATGATGATATTTATCTTAATCGTAATACATATTGAGGATATTGGCAAATCTAGGAAGGGCGCTCAGCTTTTAAGATTACCAAAAGAGCATAATTAACCCTGTTTAATTTGATAAAGGGCAATGCCTTAGGTTAAAATTCTGCTGGAACTTTATACGTATATTTTGTGTGTAAATATGTGTGTCATGCTTTGTGAAAATGTTATGTCATATATGTCAAAACCCCTCTTAAAAAAGGGAGAGGGGGAAAATGTTTATTAATTAAAATATAGATGACAGTAGTTGATAATCCATTGCAAGTTCAGAACATGAGCTATTCACTGGCAGATTATCCCTTCTTTTCTATGTTTCATACATGGCAAAACAACATTTCAGGTACAATCAATGTCCAGACGTTTGTAGACGTCTGCTCGTCCAGAGTTTCTTCTGAAATGAATGCTGGAGTTTGTGTCCCTTTGCTGCAGTAACAGTCTATACACGTCTAAGAAGGCTTTACATTGAATGTTGTAACATTGATCTGAGGATGGCACTACATTCAATCACTAGAGCAGTAGAGAACTTCACTCCTTCTCATTCCGAAGTACTTACACTGCTCCACCACCCAACAGAGTGGGGGGCTTTATACTCCACCAGTTGACCTTTGACTTTGGGCTTATATGTGGCTGGAAGAGTGTCTCACTGTACTGGTCAGTGCTTTTCTATGAAGGTTGTTCAAGCTGTGTGTGCACATATTAACACCTGCATCACTATTGACTGCACCCTACAGTAGCTGTGTTCACTAAATAGGGGGCGTGTCTGGATACTTTTGGACACAGTTTATGTTGTTGTGTCCCTGCAGTGTTAGCTGCTGAGAAATAACAAGTCTCTTCCTGTTGAATCAGTTGTACACTGTGAGTCAGGATGGCGCGCTCTGTGTGTGGGAGAGCGACACGGAGCTGGACGGTTTACGAAAAGGCCCCAAATACTCTGAACGGAAGAAGATGGAAGAGGAGAGGAGGAGACGGGAAGAGGAAGAGGCTGAGGAGGATGAGATTGAGGAACTGGGAGAAGACGGAGAGCCGAGGGGGGAGGTGATTAAAGGCAGGGCGGACGCACCTAAAGAAGTGGAGGGGATCAAAAATGTCCGTTATCAGCAGAAAAGCAAGTAAGTGACTGTTTCATTACAACTCAGCATGATTTAGACTTAGAAAAATATTAGCTTCATAATAATCATTTATTACAGTTTATCTCTAAAATAATACGTTTAGCTTTTTACACTGAACAGTCTTAAGCCTTAAAGTAGTACACATTTATTTTATGGTGCATCATTACTTAAATATAGTCATGAATTACAGTTAGGGTAGAGTAGCATACAACCAAACATATTATATTTACTTAATAAGTTTTAAAAAAATGGTGCACAATTGCCCTGTTATTTTTAATAAGAAGAAATTGATGTCTTTGCTAATATTCCAACAATACATTAACATTACTTTTTGTGCCTCTAGTTCATAGTCTATATATGGAGTTGTTTATATATATATATATATATATATATATATATATATATATATATATATATATATATATATATATATATATATATATATATATATGTATGTGTGTGTGTGTGTGTGTATATATATATAAAACTTTGCTAATATTCCAACAATACATTAACATTACTTTTTAAGCCTCTATTTCATAGAGTCTATATTTGGAGCTGTGTTTGTTTATATATATATATATATATATATATATATATATATATATATATATATATATATATATATATATATATATATATATATATGAGAGAGAGAGAAATACCCCTGATATAAAAGACACCATTATGTAGCAAGACACCCCTGAACTTCCTTTTCCTTTTTGAGCTGCAAAAACAACCCATTTTGAACTTACTGTTTTTGTGACATCATAAAAATCAAGAGATTTACACATACCCACCTATGCTGCCTACAGCAGTTATATATATATATATATATATATAGGGCTGAAACGATTCCTCGAGGAATTAAAGTAAAGAAAATTCGTTTAATCCATACAACCACATACAGCGCACTGTTTCGCACGGATGACTTTTACTGTTGCACACCGCGCGCTTACGGTGTTGCCAGGTGACCCGAAGAAGACGTGGTTTGATGGTGCGGATTGTAAAATAGAGAGAGAGAGAGAGAATAAGGAGAGTTGAACAGAAGAGATGGGTCAGAGAAAACCATACAGTGTCCCAAGTCTACTGTAAAACCGAACTAGCCGAGGGAGCCGTTACTGAGCGCCAACCTGAAGAAAGACGTGACTGAAGTTAGCTTCTTATGTGAATTCCACCTTTCCACCTTAAATACTGCAGCAGTTACAGGAGACAGAATGTAACTTTTATACCATTTAAGGTGGAGCGAGGTATTCAAATAAGAAGCTAACATCAGAAAGCAAGAAACTGAGCTTTCCCAGCAAACTGATAGAGTCTGAGTTTTACGGTAACCCCTAACTGAGCACCACATCAGTGTCTCAGTGTTTCAGCTTGTCCAGTCCACAGAGCGGAGCGACACACAGTGACGTGCAAATTACGCCTGAAATAAACGCAGAGTGCGGACAGAAAGCTCCATATATATATGTATTGGGCCTTTAGAGAGCTTAGCTACTTTCAGTGAGATTTGAGTAAAAATAGTGAATATACAGTTACATCATCCACACCAGATTTTTTTAATACACTAATGATCACTTCTCAGTGCTCTAACTTCATAATAATGTTATACATGATAAAACTACATAGTTAATTGTTTTAAATGAAGTAAAATTAAATACAAGACAAGTACACTGAACTTCATTTAATCTCCTAAACCATCCAAGTAATAAGACTTTTTTTGTGACAGACACTTTTTTAATAAGGAGGGTGACTTTAACAACCTGACGGCAGCAGCTTTCCACAAGAACACACACATCCTGGTGACAGGCTTTGCCTCGGGAGCGTTCCACCTGCATGAGCTGCCGGCTTTTGACCTCATTCACTCACTCAGGTCGGTCTTCAGTGATAGCATTCTAATACTTTTACTTTCCTCCGTATATTAAAACAATGCTTTGGCCAAAAGTCAAATGTAGGCGGAGCTCCTGCAGTGTAATCTGATGGAAATGTCAATCTGTTCCAATATGAGTTTACAGAATCTGTTCATTGTGATGATCTGCGCTGACTGAGGACTTCTGAACTGAGCTAAACACATTCAGGCAGAACATGTTGAAGTGGCCTTGTGTTGTTCTGTCGATTTTTCAAAATTCTGACATGTACTGAATGTTAAAACGCTGATTGCTAAATGCTCAAATGAATGAAGTTAATATTAAACATCCTGTTCTGATATTGTTGACACCCTTGGAAAAAGGGGGCTACCTCAGCCGAAGCGTAGGGGGAGCGGAGTGTGGTTTTGCTTGGAGCAGCTTTTCAGAAAGTCAGAGCGTCAGTGATTTCCTTACTTAGAAATGGCTCCAGTATCACTCCATAGTCATGCAGCAGTGACAGCTCATACAGAACAGCCATTCATACACAGCGTCTGCACTGCAGAGCTGTTCAGCTGGCCGATATACTGGAAATACTTACTGGTTTCAGCAGAAACATTACACAGACTTGGGTGAGGAATAACGAAGAAAATGGTTTTAGAAGTATGTGCGTTTCTTACCATCTGCTGTTTCGTAGCCTGTGATTTCGCATAAATCTAAACTATCTGTTAAGCCTGTAGTACAAGCTCCACTCAAAAGCTCTGCCCCAGCTATGAAATCCAGGTTTAACTTGTTTATAATTATCCTTTTAGCTGTAAACTTAAACATTGATCTTGATTATGGATTATAATTGAGAGGAAATGGTGTAAAATTGACTTTTGGCCAAACCCTTGCTTTAACAAATGTTTTGGTTATGTGTGGTTTCATTGCAGAACTTTGTAATTGGAATGTTACTACAGTCCTGCGTGTTGAAATGTATGTTTATGATTCATTTCAGCATATCAGATCAGAGGATTTCAGCTATAGCTATAAACCCCACTGGAGACTGGATTGGCTTTGGCTGTTCAGGTACAAATACACTATTATCATAGACATGAACTGATGATTTCTGATTACCACAATACCACATCTGTGATTCAGTTGACCTAGGTGTAACATCCCAGCAAGCCTTGTGATCAGATCACCTACACCATATTTAGAGGTGGCGAAAGGTGGATCATCACACAGTGTGAGCTGATAAAATTGCCCCGGCTGAGCTAATTGATCGTATTGTAAAGGGGAAAAGGTAAACGGAAGTAAAAAGTAAAACACTGAATGTGTTTATGAGCTTTTTATGTGGGAGAAAAGTAAAATCTGATCTCCTCAGTTCACGCTGGGGATGCATTTTGGTGGAAAGTGTTAAAAGGAATCTTGCCATAGTTTATCCAGAGACGAGCTGAACAGGGATGTTTACACGTTACATGTTAATGAAAGCTGTAAACACGCTCTTAGACATGCACGGGTCTGTTTACTAAATCGACTGTTGGTTATACAGGACTCGGGCAGCTGCTGGTTTGGGAGTGGCAGAGCGAGTCGTATGTGTACAAGCAGCAAGGCCATTTCAACAACATGGCCTCTCTGGCTTATTCACCTGATGGACAGTATCTGGCCACCGGAGGAGATGATGGGAAGGTAGGTTGTTAATTTCTTCTGTCAAATCTGTGTGGTTGGGTAAAAAAGGAGTACATGAGTGCAAACTAAGCTAAAAAATCAAATTTCCAAAAAAACTACTGAACATATAACAAGTTAACTGCATGAATGGAAAAATATATATCCATTATCACAAATGCAAGCGAGCTCTTCACATATTACAGACCTTTTAAAAAAAAACTGATCTTTCAGATCTTTATTGGTCAGTCTAATAATTCATTGCTTTACCTGGCCTATAAGAGGTTTAACATATAACTTGTTTTTAGGTGAAAGTGTGGAACACCAACAGTGGCCTGTGCTTCGTCACATTCACAGAGCACACAAGCAGCGTCAGTAACGTCGTCTTCACCAGCAGCGGCTTTGTGGTGGTCAGCGCGTCTCTGGATGGGACTGTGCGAGCCTTTGACCTGCACAGGTAACAGAAGGATCAAACTAAATTAGCTTGACTGTGTTTCTCTGTTTGTGGTTTCTGGCACTGTGACTAACTGTTATCTATGAAAACTGCATAGACTTAGACTTTAGCCGCTATGGGGGTTAAAGTATCAGTACAGGGAGGCCCAATATTTTATTATTTAATTTTGAATACTGTGAACATGTATTAAAGCCCATTATTTGATTACTGTCATGCATTTCTGTAACTGTCCACAAGATGACGCTGTTTCCTTTTGGTGGAAACCAGGGCTCCTTCAGCGGCATTATTAGGAATCTGACCACTTAGTGGACTACCTGCTTCCTGTGTGGGTGAAGGGGGGTCATTCCCATCATTCAGACAGGAATGACTAGATAGGAAAAGTTATCATTTGATAAAACAAACTAATCAATTGGATCAATAATATGCTGTATGTTATAGTCCACTATTATATTCCACTATTAAAAAATTATAATAGTCATATTACGACTCAAATATCGTGACAATATCATATTGTAGTTACAATACCTAATTCCTAATCCTAGTAACAGCATGAATCTTGTACTTGATTGGAAGCCAGACTTTCCAGTAAACTTGGATAAGAAATAAACAACTTTCATTGGTTCATTGGTTTCCATGTTCCGTATACTATCTGTCTATTCTCAGGTACCGTAACTTCCGCACGCTGACATCCCCACGGCCAGCGCAGTTCTCCTCACTGGCAGTGGATGTGAGCGGAGAGCTGGTGTGCGCTGGAGCTCAGGACTCATTCGAGATCTTTCTGTGGTCCATGCAGACAGGACGTCTCCTGGAGGTCTGCCTGAGCTTTGTTTTGTCTCATGTGCTTTAAGCTGCTGACGTATCTAATATTGGCTAAAACCTTTTGGCGACCTGTGTGTAATATTTGTATTTATTCATTTTCTGTATTAATCAATATTTTAATAGCATTATAATAATTCGGAGGTAATTAATAAGCTTTTTTTTTGTCATATCTGTATTTTCGTGTGAAGTTTATTTAAAGCTGTGTTTGACTTTAGATCATAGCTGAGCCTTTTCTCTTTGGGTCTGTATTTGAACTTCCTGTTCAGCAGGTCAGTTAAACACAATACGCAGCTGCTTAATCCATTTGTGTTTGTGTGAGCAGGTGTTGAGTGGTCATGAGGGTCCTGTGAGTTGTCTGTGCTTCAGTCCGGTCCAGTCTGTGCTGGCCAGTGCGTCCTGGGACAAAACCGTCAGACTGTGGGACATGCAGGACAGTTGGCAGACCAGAGAGGTTCTGCGCCTCACCTCTGACGGTACGCTGTTTTCTGATTTGAATGCAAGGCTCACTAATGTATAAGGCTCTGTTTGGGGGTGGGTGATGATAGTGCAAGAACATTATATCATGAACAACACATTTTCATCACAATATTTGACACCCTGACATGAAACATAGAAAATATGTTACATAGAAACACAGTCATAAGATCCACCAGTAATTTTTATTCAGCTTTTCACATCCTGCACTGCACTGAATCCAATTAAATGGTGATTTATGCTCCTGTATAAACAATAAATGTACAGTTTGTCAGTGTTGATGATGTTCACAATATGCTCATAAACATATATTGTTTACCAAACTACCATAACTATATAATGATAACACTGAAATGCCATCATATTGCCCACCACTGTCTTGGTTATATGGTAATTGCATTGAGTACCATGGCATCAATCACTGATTGAATAATCTTAGCTTAAATATACATTAACTGATGATTTGGACGCCATACCTTTTGTGCAAAACCGCATGTAGTGTCAGAAATTGTTGTGCGTATTTATATATTTGTAATTATCCACATTACTTAATTGGGAAGTGATTAGGTGCTTCAGCAGAGTAAGGTCATTTTGTCGTGAGGACCAGTCCTGGGGTTATATATGTGACAGTATGTTGTTTTAAAATATCTAAATATTATAGAGAAGAAAGAGTGAGAAAAGTGTTTCACTGGAGTCTTCTTCTCTTTGTCAGGTCTCGTGGTGACGTATCGCCCAGATGGTCAGGAGCTAGCGGTAGCCACTCTGGATGGAGAAATCACTTTCTGGAATCCTCAGACGGCGAACCAGACCGGCTCCATCATTGGCCGCCACGATCTTCAGATGGGTCGCAAAGAGACGGATAAGATCACCGCCAAGCAGTCTGCAAAGGGCAAGTGAGTATTACAGACACTAACATGAGCGATGGATTAAATGATTCAAAGGCTGTAGTTCATATTGGCCACTACATGTGTGTGTGTGTGTGTGTTGTATCTGTTTGACCCTGCTGTAGAGGTTTAGTTAATCTCGAATTTATTTATTTGTACTTTTAACAACATACAAATTTAAATAGCTTAAATCAAGGCGTCAGTTACTCGAATCTCAGAATAGAAAACTGTGAGCACCTGTAAATATGACTATGCTCACCCAGCAGGGAAAAGGGTCCTAAATTAGAGATGTAAAGGTTGTTTACATTCTCTTTAAATGTGTCCTATACCTGACATTAGTCTGAACAGATCACTCTAAACTGACTAATGCTTCACATGGGCCTTCATCTAGAGGTCAGCAATCATGACTGCCAGCAGATGCAGGTTCAGTTCTGGAGGTTTAGGTTTCAGACTTGTCAGCATCACAGGAGCGATTCCAGTGGCTGACAGCCAGGCTTATTATCTAGAATGTGTTTGGGCTTGCTGTAGAATGGCCACATTATTCAGCCACGGCCACTTATTGGGCTTGCATACCTAGTTTCTTTAAACTTTGCTTTTAGATTTGTAACTTTTCATTGGAAAAATTGTTCTTTCAATGGATCTAAAACCTGCACTCACTAGTTAATATGAGTCACTACTGTTTATTGGTCTTGAGTCATCATTTACAGAAGAGTATTTTGTTTTTGCTTTAAAAATGAGCCCAAAAGTTTAAGCTGCTGAAATTTTTAAAATCACCAAAACCCAGCCAGGTATGTTTTCCTTATTTGCCAATTGATGATGTGACTCCAGTGAATGCTAATTTGTGAGGACCTGTTAGCTGCTATGTTGTGTATTATACTAAAGTGACCTCACAAGATTTATTTATTCTTAGTGTATATGGATTAGACACTAAAGCAACAATGGACCACCCTGCTCTTATGTTTCAGGGCCTTCACTTCACTCTGTTATTCTGCCGATGGTGAGTCCATGTTGGCCGGTGGCCACTCAAAATTTGTCTGCATCTACAATATCAAGGAGCAGATCCTGATGAAGAAGTTTGAAATCTCCTGTAATTTGTCCCTGGATGCTATGGAGGTACAGTGCCGTCTGTTTATAATGAATTCTAGACAGACAGCAGCAAGCAGCAAGGATTACATTCCCAATTACTGTGTCTTCTGTTAGCTGTGAATGGATAGATCCTGTAATTTTCATTTATGATGTTCACAAAAGCATGTGCTCCTCACATGTGATCTTCTGAACCTCTGAGTATTTTAACAGGCAGTCTTCTCAGCTAGTTGCCTAACGTTCGCTTTTATGTGGCACCCTGGCAGGAATTCCTGGACAGGCGTAAGATGACGGAGTTTGGGAGCCTGGCACTAGTGGACGAGGGTGCAGGAGATGGAGATGGGGTAGAAATCAGTCTTCCTGGAGTCAGGAGAGGTGACTTTTATTTATAAGAGTATTTTATTGATGCTGTGCTGCTGAACTAATTAAATGTCATGTTTTAATGATGTAATGACAGTTATGTAATGAGTTATTCATATTATATAGTTCAGACTACTGTGTTTGTTGCTATGGTGAAAATAAAAAATATATCTATAAAATATATCCTCTTCTATCTACAAACACAAACATGTTATTATTAACAGTTTAGAATACACAGAATTTCTTTAGTGGTTTTATTTGTGGGGAAATAAACTTTTCCCTTGGTCTCCGCCAGGCGACATGAGTTCCCGCCACTTCAAACCAGAAATTCGTGTCACCTCTCTCCGCTTCTCCCCAACTGGTAGGTACTCTTTAGATTCCTATGAATAAACCACATAAACCATATACTAAACAAAATCCAGCAGTGTTTGTCACCAACAAATCACTACAGCTTAAATACTAAATGATCACAGGCTGCTTTACCAGCTTCACTGTTCCAAGCTTTAATCTGCTGTCAAGCAGAAACAGGATATTCAGATATGAGGGAAAGACCGTTAGTTAAATTAAATAATATTCACAAGACTAACTTGTTATTTCTCATAAGAAGCTTAATAAAACAGCTTTCAGGTCAGGTTGTATAACACTGTGCATAAATCAAATTAAAGTGGTTTCCCTGCAGAATATTAAAGGAACGGGTACCAAACCATCAGTGAGGTCTTCTAAATTTCGTCTAATTTATATATATATATATATATATATATATATATATATATATATATATATATATATATATATATATATATAATAATTTTTTTTATTATTTTTTTTTCTCATTTATTTGCACAAAAACAGGATCCCAAATACAGAACAGTATGGGGGAAAGGGGCTGTTACAGAATAGACAAATAAACAAATGTATGACAAGACAGAACATCGGACGTCATTGTAATAGTAGGTATTGAGCAAAAAGAAAAAATAAATAGATAAACAAGTAATGAATGGAGGGATCCGCACTGGATAAATTGCAAGAGTGGAGGCCAGATATTGTTGTAGTAATTAATATCATCTTTTATGGTAAGTCTTTCCTGTTAAGTGAAATTATTTTTTAGATACTGCTGTAAAATAAGGATGAATGTTTGCAGATGTTTTGGGGTTGATAGAGAGGAAAGGTCACCAAGCAGAGCTATGGTGGGAGACAGTGGGATGCTGAGGTTGAGGATCTTGGATAGCTCTCCCAAGAGCTCTGACCAAAACTGTCTGACAGGGGGGCTGTTCCAGAAGCATGGAGATGATTATCTGTTATAGTGGGACAGTGTGTACAGGTGTTGGAGTCAGTGAAGCCCATCAGGTGCATTTTGTGGGTGGTGATGTGTGTTTTGTGTAATATCTTATATTGAATTAGCTGTATGTTGGAATTAGATGACATTTTAAATGTGTTGCTACAAATTATTTGCCAACTATTTTGGGTTTAAGTCTGAAGGTCTAAAGTTCATTTGTTTATTGTATAGTATATAGTGAAGTGGTGTTGTCATGATGTGAGAGGAATTTTTAGATTTGGGAGAGTAGTTTCTTGGGTTTGAGTGAATTTAATTTTAATAATTAGGGGGAAGTCGGTTTTGATATCTAAAACTGTGGATATCAATGACTTTTTTTGAGTTGTAGATATTGAAATTGGCAGTTTGGTGGTAGGTTTCAGAAGGTCAAAGGTCTTGAGAGAGCCATCACTGAAGATGACCCCTAGGCTGGTTATTCCTCTCTTGTTCCATGTTGCAAAGATAGGTTTATTGTTGATTGTAAATTTAATCTAATTTAATCTTAAATTTTTTTCTGTTAACCAAAAATACAGACCTAGCAGTGGCCGGTAGTGGAAACAGATTATCAGTCTCAAATTATCCTTTTTCGAATAAACATATACGTTATAGATATATACGTTAATACATGCCAAATTTAGGCAGCCAACATGGTATTTTTTTTGCTACGTTGTGGTTTTAAAATATTGTCTATATGAAGATACACTGATAGGAAAATATATCAAAGGCAATTGCAGAGCCACAGCAGATCTGCACATATCACATATACTAGACATTTATAGAATCTGCAAGATGCTTAACAGCACTGTGAACATAGAAGTAAGTTATCTGTCCATGTTATTACAATCAGGGCGCAGCTGGGCAGCAGCATCTACAGAGGGTTTGCTCATCTACTCCCTGGATGCCTCATTGGTGTTTGACCCATATGACCTGGACATGGACATTACCCCAACCAGTGTACGCCGCCAGCTGAGGAAGAAGGAATGGACGTCGGCCATTGTTCTGGCTTTCCGTCTGAACGAAACCTCTCTGATTAGGGAGGTGCTGGAAGCTGTGCCTTATGACCAAGGCAAGTACAGTTTATGATGGTCTGGTGTTTCATGCAGTCATATGTAAAAGTTATAGTATAATGTTATGACGTTTAAAAAATCTAGCAGGGGCTGCATCATAACTTTGGAATTTTTCATCTGACATATACTTCATTATATTGTACTCCATGTTAAATTAGGTCTGCTTTTTAAGCTTAATATGTGAAGATATTTTAATATATGAAGATATATTAATATTGTTTTAAACACGTTTAGCTCATCTAAGACTTGGGCAGTACTGTATGTGTTAAGTGTGTATGTTTCTTTTGATTGTTTAGTGGCAGTGGTGTCCAGTTCCCTGCCAGACGTGTATGTGGAGAAGTTGCTGGACTTTGTGGCCTCGTCACTTGAGAATACCAGGCACCTGCAGTTTTATCTCACCTGGGCCCAGAACATTCTCATCTTACATGGGCAGAAGCTCAAGAACCGGTATGATTTCAGTGTATTTCATTATTAGCAAACTGTTTTATTGCAAACAACTAAGGCATGCCATGAGATTTTATCTTGAGGTTTCACAAACACATTTGATCAACAGGTCTGGAGCAATACTGCCGACCATACAGCAGCTGCTGAAGAGCATCCAGAGACACCATGATGACCTCGCCAAACTGTGAGTCCCTGTTCACTCCATGCATCCTTGAATTTCCCCTCAGGGATCAATAAAGCATCCATCCATCCATCCATACATCCACCCGTACCCCCACCCACCTTTACCTCAAAGTGCTAAAGGATGTTGCTGCTGCATACAGTCTGTAACTGAGTTATATTGAAGTGGAAGGTAAAACAATAAATCATGCTTTTCTAGGCTGCTGGAAAGCAGTCGTATTATTATATACTGAATAGGGGTGTAAGAAAATATTGAATATCGGGATATTTTATTTCGTGATACTGTATCAATTCTCAAAAGCACAGTATCGATACACAGATTCCTGGCAGACAGTGAATCATTGTGTGTTGTGTTCAAACCTCTGACCATTAGATGGCAGTGTTGTAATCCATTTTCAGCTTCACTCCAACATTAACAAGCAGCACAAGGGCGCAATGCTATTGTAAACATTGGTAAACCAGTTCATATAGTGGTGTGTTTTAATAGTAGGATCACAATATATCAATTTGCTTGCAGTATCGCAATATATTGTGATATATTGAATCGTGACTACTGTATCATGATATGTATTGTATCGCCAGGTTCTTGCCAATACACAGCCCTAATACTGAAGGGTCAGACTGCAGTGAGACCAACATCAATTATATATAACATTATTTTATTTGACTGTATTTAAGTTACAGTATGTACTTAGCACTGCTTTATTTTTAGCAACACTAGAAACGGCCAAGCTATCCCTATAATGAATCTCTAGCCTGACACCCCTTTTTTTTTTTATCTTACTAGCTGTGACTGGAACATACACACTATCCGCTACACCAAGGCCCTGTCCAAACAGAGGGGGATGAAGAGGCCAGCAGCGGATTCACTAAGCGAACAAGAGGAGGAGGAGGAGGGAGATTCAGAGGTCATGGACTCAGAGGATGAAGAGGAGGATATGGCGAGCGAGGCACTCATTTAAACTGAGAGTCGCATGATCTTGAACTTACACTAGGATGGCCTTTCGTGGTACAAGAGGAACAGAACTGCAGGTACAGTCAGGCTGGAGAAAGATTTAGGACGATCTCTTGTTGGGCCGATTTAAAGAAGTAATCGGTCGTAATGGTTTCAGACATACACACACCATCGCTATCTGCTGAGAGGAGTAAAACAGAACCCACTTATTTTTATTGACAACTTTATTGATGTACTCATTGAGAATGTTACATACACTGTATGCTGTACAAGACTTTGTGTGAGAAGTGATTAAAAAAGATTTCTTTTCTAAACAATACGTATGAACGTTCCACCTGTTTCCATTTCAGTACTTACACCATCGACCCACCTGGAACTGTATATTATTAAGATTATGTACAAAGCTGTCTGTCATATTGAACCTTTTAGGACAGAGATGACAGCTTTCAAAACATCATACTGTTACATGTATTTTGTCACTCTCCAATGAAAAACAGGCATCTCCAAAATGGCAACGTTAGAGGAGAGAACAGAAACTGTCTTCACTTTCATTGGAAGTCAACGGAACCAGAATTTTTCCAAGCTATTTTAGAGAATTTCATCACAATGTAAACAGCATCTGCTGCATTCAAATTATGTAGAAAAATAGAAATCAACAAAAATTGAGATACATGTTTTGCATTGGACAGCGACAATATTTAACATCTAGTTTTAAATAAGGGCCTTTCTAAACCAAGCAGTGACACTGGAGGATACACTTACTAGACTTTAAAGTAGTACTGCAGTTAGAGTATGACTTATTGTTTATTTTACATGCTTACAAACAGACATTCTTTGGTGTTTTAAAATGAAAAATGATAAAAGCCCATCCAAACATTTGGCCATGTGTTCATCAACCATTTTTAAGAAGAGATTTCTCCTTAACACCCACTTAGATTTAAAAATTATTTTGTTCACGGATGTTTTTCATTTGGTCTTGGGTAAGTATGGAATCTTCACTCACTCACTCGAAGAGTTCTGAGCAGTTGAAAAACATTATAACTCTGATGTAGACTTTTTTGTTTCCTATAACCTTTATCAAGAACAAATACCAGGAAAAAATGATTGGAAGATTATTGTGAACAAAGCACAGTGATTTTCACATGAACACCACACTGATATCTTCTAATGTATTTAATTGTATATGCAAGATATCTTGCATCTCCATTTTTGACTTCTTTTGTTTGAAAACTCATTACTTACACAATTACTTACACAAAAACTGTTGCACTAAAGCTGCAGTTAGCAATTTTGAAGACTGACTGGTGATGTTCTGACTCAAGAATAAACAAATAAATACAGTCCTCGCTTCAGCTTAAACTGTTAGTAAAACACTTCAGGTGCCACAGTGTAACTGCAGCACTGTTTAAGGTGGAACATACAGACAACCTTTGAACAACATTTGAACACTGGGTTTTCTCACGTGGTCACAGAGCAGACAGCTAGTGAACTGTGAGGATTAATTCGCTGAATTTGACATTGGATTAAAATTGCTTGCTGCACTAGTTTCCATTACAAGTTAGGAATATTTATTATTTTAAAAGTCAAAATTGTGCACAATCTAAAACAGGTGTTTCAACTAATTAAGCGGATTAGTCATCTGGACTGGATGTGTTCAATTAGGGTCGGGAGTGAGTCTCCAAGAATGGGGTTGGTGACCACTGTTTTAGATGGATTGCGAAGCTTGATAAAACTTTATGACTAATATTACTTTACTAGTATGTGTGTTAAACATTCCTTCTGTTTCTTTCTGAAATTGTTGATTAAATAAAAGATTTTACACAACACAGTGGTTTCCATTGCCACTGAAAATTGTGTCTATAACATGCCGAGCTCGATAGCTTAACGCATCTTGTCAGATTTCAAGGCTACAAGATGAAAAACGGCCTCGTAATCGGATACAGCGTTGGTTGACGGGTTGGGTGATAAAAGCAGATTAAAGTCCTGGATGGTAAATCCCAGGTCTAGGAGTTCAGCTTGAACACTCTCCTTGCTGAGTTGGAGACAGGAGAAGCGTGTTTGGTTAACATGGTAGAAACTCTCGCCTAAAACACCCACCATTACCAGAACTCCAGCAGGCCGTAGCAGTGTGGTTAACCCGGCAAGCGCCTTTTTGTACTCCAGCATGTCTCTGCAGGACGCCTCAAGACACAGGGACGTTATCACACAGTCTGCTGGCTTCATGGTATGAGGGTGAAAAGGATTTTCCAAGCGGACATCACACTTCAGCACTCGTTTCACCCTCTGTCTTACTTTAGCTTCCACCTCAGATGGGCTGGAGGAAAGAGTTTCAACAGTCAGAACAGTCAAACACAGTGAAGCATCTGCAACTGATTTAAAGCATCTCCCTGATGTTTAAAGGCTGTTTCTTGTGATAATTGTTTTTTATTGTCTCTGACAAGTGGCCACATACTACACATGCAACAGGTCGAGTAACCATGGACAACAGACTTTCAGCTGTGCAAATTCTCACCCGTGTGTGTGTGTGTGTGTGTATATTTATATATATATATATATATATATATATATATATATATATATATATATACACACACATGGCATACATAAGTCATTATGAAAGTTATTAATAGTTGTTTGATATTAAACGTTCCCTTCTAGGAGAGATAAAATTGTACACAATGGTGGGACAAGAGCATCTGGAGCACTTAATAGCTTACAGAAATTTATTACATGAAATTGGTAGAGAGCCTAAGAGCTTGTTTTATGATAGTTTTCAGATAAAGTTTTGGCCTAAAATGTCATTGTCATCACAGCCCCTGGTTCTCATCACCACCACTGTGAAGCAGCTCAAGTTTCTCTACAATGAAACGGTCAATTTCCAAACACACTGAATGACTGTGTCGTTTACATTTCAACAACTGCTGTTTTTTATTTTTTATGTTTTTTTTAGCAAGACTGAGCTACTCGGGTCACTTTTAACTTTGGGTTTATAACTGCAGTAACCTGTAGTTACAGGTCAGTGTTACGACTGTATGAAGAGCAACATCAGGGTCTTTGGTTTCAGTTGTGCTGTATATCTCTCCACGTACAGGAGAACCTGTGAGCGAGTTGGGCCGGGTTTATGCGGAGAGAAAGCCAAAGCTTGTACGGCTTTATGGAGGAAACGTATTACTTATTTCTACATCTAAAAACATAACGTCAGGGTCCAAAGAACAACACGTGTCTCCATTTTTCTATATCACACAAACACGACAGCTGCTCTTTAACAGGAGAGAACCAAAACATTAACTTACATTGAAAGTTAAGAAAGTTTCACTTTTGGAGATGTTTCTTTGGACAGCGACGATACATCGGTATATTGTAAGAAGTCGATATACCACCCAGCCCGCTCAACGTCCACCACGATGGGCTTTAACAGGTTTAATGCCAAAGTCTCACCTTAAAACTTGAGTAACACAATGTGTCAATCAAACAGCATATTTATAACCATATAACTTTGTGATGTTGCATTTAATGACTTTAAACAATTCAGAGGTCTGGTTCCCATCAACACCAGTGTGAACATTTCTGACACAGTAAGTTGATCTTAACCTTTTATTTATGCGCACACTTTAAAGAATTAAGCTGTTAAAACAGGACTTTCTGGTCAAGGTCTGATTGTTCAGCTCTGTTCTGGATATTTCAAATTAATAAAAGTGTCTCACCTTCTTCCCTCCATGTTGCAGACATACTGGATGACGGGCCTCCAGTTGAAACAGCCTTCCTCGTTTCTTAACCATCTCTGTAGTTCCTGTCGATTACCGTCTGTAAAGTCTGACAGAACAAGCTCCTGGAAATGCTCACAGGCGCTGAGGACGCTGTGAATAGTTGGTCCGCTGCCGATTTCAATCAGTGTCTGTCCTCTGAAGCGACCTGGACCAGGACATGAGGCGCTGCTGTTAAGCTGTTCTCAGAGCTGCTTTGAGAAGTTAGTGAGGGACGTACCTGTTGAGAAGGTCTTGCTGAGACAGTCCAGCACGAACGTGAGGAGATTCTTCTCGTCTAAATGACCTTGTGGACGAGAATAAAAGATATCGATGTACGCTCGGGAGTCGAAATGCTCCTCGTAGAACTCCCCCTCAGTGAAAGCGGCCTCCATTACTTTCAGTCTGTTCTCAAATCCTCTCCAAACCAAACACGGAGGGAGGCAGGGCTAACTTTCGATATGAGCTGACAGGAGGGTCCGTCCTAAACTGTGGTGAAATGTGGGGCTGGCTTTCTAAAGCTGGTTACAGCCGGTTTAGAGAAAAATTAACCAGGTCAGATGACGAAACTAAGTGTAAGTGTAGCTTAACTGGCTGTACCTGGCCTTGAGGTGGTGGTCACTACAGATAGGCTTGATTATTTTCAGGGATAAACAATATACATCAAAATGTATTTAAACGCAATTCAAAATAGGATACGTGACGAATAAAGTACAAAAATAGCAGTTTAGTATGTACAAAAGTTACAGTATTTTGCATATTTTTGTTAAAATAAATAAATAAAATAAAAAACATATATATATATTTCTGTGGAAAAACTGTCAACAGTTTATGGAGCTCTCAAGCTAACAACATAATCAGATCCAGTAAGATCTTATAGGGAAAATGGTTTAAGTATGTTGATATTTTCTGTGGAAATGATATACAAATATATTATCACTGTCCAATCTCCATTTTTGATGATTTTTTTTTATTCAATCATTTGAACAAGTTTCCACAAATTCCATGACGAAAAGACCAATAGAAATGCTTCCAAATCACTTAAAAAATCTGGTTACATTACTACTGTAAAAACTGCAATTTTCCCCTGGGATCAATAAAGTATTTCTGATTCTGACATTGAAAGTTAAGACTGTTTTTGGTCTCTCCTGTGAAGTTCCTATTTTGGAGATACTTGTTTTTCCATTGGACAGCAACGATATATTGAAAAATGAAAAACAGGTCTCCAAAATAACTCTAAATGTAAACAAAGTTTTTGGCCTCTCCTGTAATGTAAGTCAATGGAACCCAAATCTTTTCCAAGTGATTTAAAAGCATTTCTATTGAAACATTTATCATGAAATTTTCACACAATATTAACGGCAGTCGTGTTCCAATCATGTAAAAAAAATAAAAATTGAGATAAAAATGGGGATACATGTAAGAAATCAATATACAACCCAGCCCCATCGTCCTTCAAAGTTTTAGGCTAAACACTTACCTCAAATCTTGAGTAACACTATGTGTCAGGTGTCGGGCTGCATATTTGTAACCATATAATACAGAACCTCTCTGTGAGGTAGATATGAAATGATTCAGATTTCTATCAACACCACTGTGAACATACACAATAATAGCACTTACTGTTGACCAGGGCAGATCTAACAGGGCAGAAATTTCAGCCTTCGTGGCAAAAGGTTGTGGCATTACCAACACCTGTTAAACATTGGATGCTAATGCAAAAACCTAAACTCAATAATTAGGAGGTGTGTCCACACACTTTCAGCCATATTGGTTATCAGTAATATTGTCCAGTGACCATTATTATAACTTACAGTGTTACTCTGACTCCAAGTAGAAAAAGCCATGCTCAAATTAATCACAACACATTTCTACAATAATTTCTTGATGATTTAACTTAATAATCCTGCAAACGGCTGGGTGTCAAATACAAAAACTAAAGTATAGCTAAAAATGTCTAGTATAGCTACAAAATCATACAAACACAAATCATAATGTAAATACCACAGCTTTTAATGAAGACGGCAAGAAAAATTAATATTCAACATGTTCAACAAAGTTTACCATTTAAACTTGTACCCAGAGGTTACTGACACTTGACTTATTTGTCATGCAACATACATTTATACCAAAATAACAACAAAAATTGTTAGGACATACTTGCTATGCAAGTATCAGTAATACTGGCCACTGCTGTGCTTTATAACAGGGTCAGTTCAAACAAATAAATACATAAAAATAAAAATCCAAAATAAAAAAATCATTTCAGATCACACATATACCTCCAAAATGTTTCTTTACAAATCTACAGTAAACTACAAAAATGGACTTCAGTGACGGTACAACCCGTTTGGCTCTGTGTAAAATGGAGTGCAGTGCATAATTATATATATATATATATATATATATATATATATATATATATATATATATATATATATATATATATATATATATATATATATTTTTTTTTTTTTTTTATTATGGTTCCTAAAACATGGATCAAGTTCATTGGCATTGGACCTTACATAATGCTTAAATAATCAACAAAGAGGAAAAAAACTGAAACAGCTTAACAAAAATTAACCAGCAATGAGCATGTAATGAGAACAGTACCATTAGGTTGTAGATGTTTAAGAGACAAAAACATTACATTAGCAATGAATCTCATGTGAGTTTCAGGGACTACAGAGCTGCACGAGGCGGTGGTCACCAACCTTCTTCCTGGAGATCAACATTTCCACACATTTCAGTGCCCACACAAACCTAACATACTTCATCCAGTAAATCAAAGATTTAATGAAGGCAATAACGAAATGTATCATGTGTTAAAAGGGCTGGAGCAGCGTAGGTGACCACTGCTCTACAGTGAAAGTCGTACAGTGGCCAATACGTGTAAAAATAGACCCCTGTCAGTAACAGATTCACAGCTGTGCAGAAACATCCTGGTCTCGCTTTGCTTTTCCATTTTTGCAGCCGCTTCTGAATTTGTTTTTCTGAGCTGAGAAAAATCTCAGAACTACTGGAAGAAAAAAAAGGTGTTGCTTTGATTATTACTACTATTATTACTGCCTCTGCTATCTCTGTAAGTACACTAATGCTCCCAATAACATCACTGCTGATGTGTCCAGAAGGATAAGCAGAAGTGGTTACCCAAATATCTGAAACCT
Source organism: Megaleporinus macrocephalus (assembly GCA_021613375.1). Classification (NCBI taxonomy): domain Eukaryota; kingdom Metazoa; phylum Chordata; class Actinopteri; order Characiformes; family Anostomidae; genus Megaleporinus; species Megaleporinus macrocephalus. Next base: position 17,489,475 of record CM038722.1, read on the forward strand.
CTGTGGTCTGAGCATGTACTAAAACATACACTTCACCACACCGGCAGCACCTTCAGCTCAGCTCAGCTCATCAGCTGTGCTTCTAGAACAATCTAAAGATAAAGAACTACAAACAGAGTGTTTGTAGTTTGCCCAAATTCTTGTGAGAAGTCGTAATTTTTAAAAAATATTCCACTTTTGTTTAAGAGGTATCCCCAGGTACAGTTAAAAGGTGCCCGGCTACAAAAGACCAACTGGGTGAACCAATTTGTTACAGTACTATCCTGAGGCAGACCAGCACTGCATCACTAGTCAGTGGGGTGACAACTGCAGCACCAAAACAATGACTGTTTACCGAACTTCTACTGCTGTTTTCCCCTAACCAGACACAGGCCTACGTGGAAAGACAAAAAAAAATAATAATAAAATGGGGGGGGAAAAAAGCAAAACAACAAATAGACAGTGGTCCTTGCACCAGTGGGCAGTACAGAAACAATACACTGTTTGGCCGGCTGCAGCAAAATCTATAGCCACTCAGAAAAACTGTGGATCTAATTATAAAAAAAAATAAAAAACAAAACCCACATAACAACAAACAAAGAAGCATGTACAAGAGGCACACATAGCATGAGACTTAAAATATGAGCCAGCCAGTTGACAGGACAGGTTTAATGTTTTGAACTAAAAAATGAATGACATTTCCCATCTTTGCCAATGCTACAGTGATCACTAGTAGACTAGTAGAAAGCTGTACCTACTGTCCAGTCGGTATTTGGCACTGCATTAGAAAAAAATAGACCATATTGATCAATAACATCAAAATAGTACCATAACATTGCCTTTGCTTCCTTAAACAGGGTTTACACTTAAAAAATAAATATATGGACCTTCTTGACAGTTAAAGTGTTGGCAGAATCTGCCCCACATCCTGGGAATATTATAATGTCACTTGTATAAATGGTCTTGATTAAGCTGGGGCAGGTGGTCAAAGATCTGTGCAGAGGGGCTTTTTATGATACCTCATGTTCCACAGTGTTTTGGGTCAGGGAGCTCTAACGGAACCCTTGTGCACAGTATTCTCATAAGCGGCAATACACAATTTTGTCAGTAGATAAAATTATATATAAAACGCTTTAAAACTGTTTACCTTTCACAGTCGTCTACAGTGCATACCTAAACTACACAACAGAATTCATAAAGTGCCCTAAAATAAGGAGCTGGTTCTGTACACAGTCATGAAAAATGGCAATCACAAAAGTAAGGCCCAACCGCTTAAGAAACTGGCTTTGACTGAAATGCAAACTGAAATTCAGATTTTACAGTTTTGGTTTCTGTTAAGAGAGTTATCATCATATATATATATATATATATATATATATATTAACTCTGCAAGTGTCAACTGTTTCTTTCATGTATAAAAGGTTAATCTATAATACAGAAGAAACTTTGTCCATGTTTATCAGCAGAAACTGACAAGACCAACAAATAGGCAATACGACAACATATGTTCTTTTAGTGATATATTACATCACACTTTTCAGTGCACACTGTGGATATCACCAGTACCTAATCAACTGTGTGTTTCATTACAAAGACTGGTTTTCTGTAATTATTCTGGTTTAACTGCATTTAGTGCAGTGCTGAACATAAACAGTTACATATAAATCACTGAATTGATCGTTTTTGAAAGTGTTTTAATGGCACACTGTAAAACATGTTGTGCATCATGATAACGTCCTAAATATTGTGGTTATTGTGTTATATATTCATCAATCCTTCCTTATCCTACTCTAATTGCTGCCCCCTTCAAATACAGGTACCCAAAGCCCTACCACACCATAAAAGCCAGGAAGATGACAACTGTTTCCCTTCATTCAGAATTGAACCCAGCTATTCAATAAAGACCATGTGGCAGAATAAAAAGCTGCTAAAATGTTGACACTCCTTTAGAATTTACAACATAGCCAAAGCACAAATGCACACTGAACACAAGGGACTATGAAGAGGACCTACAGTTGTATCATGCAGGAACAGGACCAACAGTGCTTTGCAGGTGCCCAACATTACAATTCCAAAAACTGCACTCCGGCATCCTTAAAAGGTGCCTGGTTTGCCAGATACTCCTTGGCAACTGAGGCTGGGAGAAGGTGTATGCTGTTGGAAACTTAGCTGACAGCTCAGCCGTTACAGCTGGAATGTCCGTGGGGGAACTGGATGCCACTGTGGCCGGACAATGGACCACTGCCTGCGTTGAAGGACGTGCCCAAGAACCTTTCGCTTTCCGTTATTTTCCAATATGGAAGAAGCATTCTACTTGTGGCCTGTTTCAAAAAAAGAAAACTAAAGTGAGTTTATTTAAAAGCATCTTACTTGTTGACGAGTACCTAAAACATTAAGCTAACTGGGCAATAAACACAGACAGGCAAAGAAAAGTGAAAACAAGGAGAACAGTGCCGAAGATGATGTGTTGCTGAAACTATGTAGTCAGGAAAGAACACAGAGGCATTACTGGGGAGGGCAAGGAGTTTAAAAACCTTGTGAAAGCCTAAGGTGAAGGTGTTTGGCCACTAGAAGTAAAGATATTTACATATGTAGCCTTAATCAACGCATCATTGCTGCCAAACAAAAGCTCAAATCCGAAACTATTAATTCCAGGTAGTGTTGGATCATTTCTGTGGGACAACTCATCATTACATTTGTAAGGTAAAAGGGAAACTTGTGATTTTAAATAAAAAATTTAAATAAACATTGAAATTGTAACATTTTACATGCCAAGAAATGAAATAGAGGTTCTGCCTTGAGAGTGATGGTATAAGGAGATGGAACATAATTGCTGAAGTAAAACGTTCAAATAAACAAATTTAACACTTTGTGTGTTCGTTTGAAATAATTTGAAATAAGCTGTTTAATGTCAGCTCCATAATTATGCCCCTTGGTAAAAATGAGTAAAGAAAGATGATAAAGAATCTTTGTGGTTAACAAACTTAATCTTACACTGAAAATATGGCAATCAAGTAAAAAACAAAACACTTACCAAAATATTTTTTTGCACAAAACTGTTGGCACCCCTAAAAAATTCTTATGAACAAAATGTAGTATTTTGGGGTCTCCTTTTTGAAGTTTTAGACCCCCCAACAAACTATTTAAAAAGCATGCCAAAAGAAAGCTGTTTACTTCATTCAACCACAAATGTGAGTGCCCGGAGTTCGCTAGAGGCTACTGGAACTTTAACTGGAACCATATTCAATTAGCCAGATGAGACTAAAAATGAGGTTTTATGACAAAAAGTGGGGTTGGCATTAAAAGAACAATGACTACACAGAAAGAAACCCAATCACAGCTGTTAAGCTTGGTGGGGGACATCTGGTGATATCTTGTCACTGTTTTTCTTACAAACGTCCTGGGAACCTTAGGCTCCATAAAATATTGAAAGATTTTACATGAAAATCAATATGCCTCTTTAAAAAGCTAAAACTACTTGGTGGATCAATCTCTGAGCAGGTCAATGATCAAAAACCTGAAATGATCAACAATACTCTATAAATGACCACAGAATCAAAGAATGGCCACCCCAGTGACCTACACCCAACTGAAAACCTGTCAGGTGAGGTGAGGAGAACAGCCTAAAAGAAATCATCTAGGAGGATCTTGTCGAGGAGTCTTTTCAGATTCCTTCAGGCATTCTAACAGCAGCTGCATGAAGAACTAAATGGAGGAGTGCCAATAACTATAACATTATTTTGTTTTAAAAAACAAACCAAAAAAAACCCATAAATAAATAAAATATTACTTGATGAGCGTTGTTATATGAAAAATGGACAACTATAACATTACAATACTTTAAGGAATTTTTACAACACATGAAAAATCATAGTATTTGTTTTTTCTGACTTTGAATAAATTGGAATGGGACACATAACTGTCCAAGGAAAAATCGCTTAATTTTTCGATCAACTTTATTTTTCGACACCTTTCAAACACAACAGCTGCTGTTAACCTTGTGTGAAAATTTCATGATAAATGGATCAATAGAAATGATCTAAATAGCTTGGAGAAAATCTGGTTCCACTGACTTCAACCTGGACTGTCCTGTAAAGTTGCCATTGTGAGGATACTTGTTTTTCTTTGGACAGCAACATCATGATCTAACAATACTAAAATACGCAGATGGTCAGTCTTCCTCAAGTACTGCCAATATCCATACGCTTAGAAAAGATTATTGTGCAAGATGGTGACCCCAATTATCAATCAAATCAATTAAAGCTTAGTTTTCTTTCATTACTTCAGCAGAATACTGAGCTAATAAACCACAGGTTTTATAAACCCACCAATGGTGGCAGTAATTATGAAGCTGACTATATGTTTTAAACAAATTAATGATGTCTTTAAAAAAAAGTTCAGAAACAAAAGATAAACAGATGTGATGCTTTGTGGCTGTTTGTGTAAGAACGAAAAGCTCTGGTGACGTACTCGAAAGAAAAAGTTCAAACAGAGCCGCTCATACATTCAGACACAAAAGATTTGTTTATTTTCAACTTCACACAACACACACTGACCTGCGATGTATTTTGCTCCAATTAACATTAACATGCTACCAAGAATGTAAAAGCCCAGCGGAACACTACTGAAGATACTAGATTCCTCTGTAGAGTGTCCCGAACCCAGGTCCAATTCATGCAATATCAAAGAGAAAGAAAGACAAGAGGAACATGTGAGTAACTATCAACATCATAAAGCTACATGACGTACATGTTCCTGTAAACCAGGGGCGCCCAATCCTGGACCTGGAGATATACCATTCTGCAGTATGCAGCTATAACAAACCTGGAAGCAATGTTCAGATGCCCCTGAAGACCATTATTACCTGTATCAGGTGTTGTAGATAGATTGATAGATACTCCAAGATCAGAATTCTGCACCCCTGCTGTAAATGCTTCAAAGATAATTTTGCCTTCAAATGTCCAAAGTATATAAAAATTATTTATTTATTTTTGTTTTCACTTTATTTAAGGATGATCCAAAAATCACTGAAACCTGGATTTCTTCATCATCTGCTGCACATTTTACCATTGAGTAGTAGCTTTTTGAGCAGCACTACTGCTGCTGAAGACTCTTTTGCAGTCAAGGTTTATAAAAAGTGACACCAGTCTAAAAAGGTCACTTTAACTATCTAAATGTTAGCTATTAGCAGTTTTTGCTAAGTTTTACTATCCTATTCACTACTTAGGTTCTCTGATTATCGCATGCAGCAAAAAGAAGAAAGTACAAACCGTTTCCGTTCATGATTGGTTCCGTGGTCTCCCAGTTCATGGCTCTCTGGACGGCCTTTTTCCAGCGAGCGTATCGGAATTCACTCTCTGTTCGAGAAGGAAAGACACTTATTTCTCCAAATAATACAAAAGGAGTCAAACAGACCTATGAGAGATATGAAAGATATGAAAGTGTCTTTAATAAAATAAAAAATAAAAAATATTTAGGTCAAGACTAAAACTTGCTTGTGATCATCTTAACTAAGCTAAATGATGCCAGAAATGCTCATTAAAAATAAATAAATAAATCCAACTTAACTGTTTGTTTCTTTTGTTTTGCACTGGACCTACAAAGCTAATGTAGCTAACCAGTAATAGAAGTCCATGTAATTTATGATCTTTTTCCGTAAGGCATGTCTATTATAATGTCTATTATAGTAGCTTCATTATAAACTTAGAAACAAATTTCAGAAACAAAACAAGGCTTTGGTGATTGACTATAACTGCAGAGAACATATGCACTTTTATCAGTTTACAAGCCTTACTAGCTTTTTCCCCTTAACAGATCATATTCATGTAGATCATAATTTCACATGTGTATGTTTATTACTGAGACACACGTGTCGTTTTTTTTTATTTCAGAGAACAAACAAGACAGATAGATAAGATAGATAGATGCAACAGATAAATAGATAGAAAAATGTAGAGTATGTCTGTAGAATCAGTTTCTTTAATCTTGACCTAAGAAAAGTTATCAATCTCAATGAAGCAAATTTAATCTTAACTGTAGAATAACAGCAAAACCAAGAAATGGAAAATTAGGGAACATTTAACAGAAAACTCATATTTGAATACTGCCTAGTGTCATTCTGAATGCTATGGTTTATTCTGATGTTCAGAAGACATTCTGTAACAAAGACCAAGAATGCCTCACCTTCTGGGTTGATCTGGGGTTCAAATTTCTCAGAGGTGACCTCTGTAAGGTCCTCAGGGTTCAGACTCCAAACACTGACCCCTTCTGCTGCTCCCGCTGCCATAGCTGCTCCTAGAGCAGTGGTCTCTGGCATGGATGGCTTTACTGCATATATACACAGAGATTCATAAGTAACATGGTACAGTTTCCAACAGTGAAAGTTACCAGTGAATTCCAAATGAAACATGAGAGCCATTAATATTGTGAAGCAGTCAAACGTACCCTCTGACAGAGCGTTTTTTAGGAGAACACTCAGGTTCAATAAGCTTTCATTATATATCTTACCTACTGGAATGCAGAGTATATCAGCCTGCAGCTGCATGAGGAGCCTGTTTGATGTCATGCCTCCATCAACTTGCAGCTGATTGAGAGGAATCCCACTGTCCTGATTCATTGCATCCAAGATCTAAACCAAACAAATAATAAAAAAGATACTTTTCTGTTTTCAAGAGACGAAAGTTTTTAAATAGGGATTGAAGGTTAGCATTTTAAACAAATAGTAGTATTATATTTTAGTGAGAACACACCAAAATCTCAGAACACTTGCTCATTGTGTGCAAGTAATGATCCACACCTGATAATTTAAGAGATTTGGTGAATAATCTTTTGTTTCAGGTGCAAGTAATGCTTATAGAAAGAAGGAAGCAGTGTTTAAACACACAGCCAATAGCTATGGTTACCTCTCGTGTCTGAAAGCAGACTGCTTCGAGCGCAGCAAAGGCCAAGTGGCTCTTGTTGGTAAACTGAGTCAAGCCACAGATGATTCTGTTGGGAAAGAGGAAAAGGAAAAAAGTTACATTTCATCTCTACAGCTGACACACATAATATATGTACCTGTACATACATCCAAAGCAAATTAGTCTTTAACCATGTCACATCAAGGGTTCACTAATTTGTAGGGCTGTGTATTGGCAAGAACCTAGCAATACAATACGTATTGTGATACAGCGGTCCTGATTCAATATATCATGATACATTGCCATACTGCGAGTATCAAAGTAAAGTGTAATATAGCCATTTTTCAAATCCTACTATTAAAAACACACCACTCTATGAACAGGTTTGCCAATGTTTACAAAAGCGTTGCACCCTTGTGCTGCTTGTTAATGTTGGAGTGGAGCTGAAAATGGATTACAACACTGACATCTAGTGGTCAGAGGTTTAAACACAACACACAATACTTCACTGTCTACCAAGAATCTGAGTATGGATACTGTGTTTTTGAGAATCGATACAGTATCACCAAACATAATATCCCAATATTCCATATTTTCAATATTTTCTTACTAATTTGTTTTGCAATATATTGAAAAGTCTTAGAGCCTCAAAGAGTTCCTATATGCTCATGTCTGCTTCAGTCTGGCTACAGCGTCATTCCCCAGATGTGACAAATTCAATGAATCTCATGACAAATTCAAAATTTGTGTTCAGGTTCTCACAAGCCGTGTCACATTTAACAGATTTAATTTAACAACTTAACAGATGCTCCCTGCATTGTAGTTTTTCTTCTTACTTTAGCCTGTAGACACCCACTGGGCAATGATCACGCTAGTGAGAAAAAAGGATCAGTTAACTGATTCAGCCAAGCACAGTTTAGTGCAGCCAGACGGGCAGCTGATTTACTGTGCCAAAGACAGTTTTGTCATATGCTCAACAGGTTATGTAAAACATGTTCTACGTGAAGTTCAATTTTTGGAATAAACAGGTGAAGCTTAAATCTCACAGTGTAAGAACAGCGCAGCACAAAATGCTATTCAGAAACATTATGACAAATACATTTAGCAGAATTGAAACTTAAATTTTATACAGCTGATTTTTATATAAAAAGTGTGGTATTTTGTATTTCTTTATATTCTCTTTATTTGTGTTTTATTTGTACTGTCAGGTTCAGCTCAGTTTTGAAAATGATGTTGGTTGAGCTTCGGACAGAGAATTCTAAGGCTGTATTTCAGGCCCTTCAGAAAACTATATCCTGATGTGCAGTAGAAGCGCAACTGTATTGTCCACAGTGTGTGAACCAGAATACTAAACAACTTCCTTAACAACTACCTTAATGGTTTAATGATTCAGGAATTGTTCATATGGATATAAATCTGACTCTATTTGTTTTTCAAATATCCCAAAACAAACCAGCAGAAATACTGCCTCCTATACAAATCATGGTCTTATTTAGACTCTCTGAAGCAGACTTTCACTTACCCTCTAGCACTTGGTTCCCAGTAGGGGGCGTACAGGCCAGAAAATGCAGGGACAAAGTAGCAACCATAGGATGTGCCAACACCAGCAGCCAGTTTCTCTAAGGAGTAGGGGATAATGGATTAGCTATAGTTATACCACAGAGAGCAGAATATGATTTAAGAGTTAAACCCTCTCAGAACTATGGTGCTCATATCATGCAGGAACAGTATCAAAGCTGCCCAGTCTAGTGTCTATACTGTGTTGAACATGCTGTATATCAATTACATCAGGGTTAGTAGGCTACTAGATCAGCCAAGTGGCTGTTTCGGCCCTTCCTGATTAGGTCTAATTTATCCACTTAAGCACTTACCTAGCTCTGTAGAAGTCTGGATAATCCCAAGGTTATCTTTCAACCAACGCACGACAGCTCCTGCTATGGCAACTGAACCCTGAAGAGGACTAATTATAGGTCAGTGCTTGTGACCAACATTCATGTATACATTAGTTCATTCACATCTTTCTTATTTCTTGCCAATGCAAGCATTTTCATTCCTTCTACATTTCGAGCAGAGTAACATCTGGTCTACTACAATATCTTCATTCAGCATTAGGACCCTCATATACCCTCATTGCAGCCATTGTCCCTATGAATTAAGTTTCTGTGGCAGTTAAGTCTTCAAATTCTACAGTATAACCAGTTCCTACACATAAATGTCTGAAAGTAGAATAATAATGTGCAGAAGAAACACATTGAAGGAACCAATATTACCTCCAGTGCATAACAAGCTGGCTTGTCACGACCCAGTTTATATGCCACTGTCGTCAACAGGCCGTGGTCGGACATCACCGGCTGCAGTAAACAAGAATTAAACAGAACTTAGACAAAACAACATATCAAGTAGAGTCATCTAGTACTAGTAGATAATATGATCAATACCTTTGCTCCTGTGTTTCTCAAGAGGAAACAACCAGTCCCATAGCTAAAATGAGAGAATTGTAAAATTAAGCATTACTTTCAACCATAATTATGTGGTGGAGGAACAACAGTACTGTGCAGAAGTCAGAACCCTCAAAATTCTTTCATTTTCTGTCAAAACGGGCATTAAGTACAAGTTATTTATTTTTCAGCATCAAGAAAAAACAATAACAATATATTAATACCAACACCAACCTCAAAAAGTAAATACAATATGATTTATTTCAGTATTTAATGTGAGCAAATAAACCAAATAAATTATGACTGGAATTATTTTTAGAGGGGACAAAACAAGAGGCCTGCAATTTCAGATTTGAACAGATCAGTTGAGTGTGTGATCCTCTGAGCCGAGACTGGGTTTACCACTTAACACTAGCAGCAGTGAACGTACAGCTGGTTTCTTCCTTGTAAACAGACTTACTGTCTTCTTTATATGTACACTACTGTTCAAAAGTTTGGGATCACAATGGAGTATCTTCCTTCCTTAACACAACAACGGACTGACGGGTCTCTAAAGAAAGTTGTTTCTTTCTGTCAGCAAGCCATCAACTGTTGATGCTTCAGATACTAAACTAACCTAGAATGTTGTTCCCTTTTATACTCACTTATTAGTAGAATGTTTTTCAGCTGTGCATCACAATTGAGCAAGAGTGTCCTAACAACCAATTAGCCCAATAACATCCTCAAACGGGACTGACGGCCGTACCAGGAGATTTAGACAGAGGACTGAGAATTAATGATAATAGGACTATATGCAAAATAAGCCTCAATACAAAAATAGACTTTATTACAAACATTCTTATTCTTTAAAAATCATCTGATACACTTACATTAATTGTGGACAATATTTTTTGTGAATTGCATGAAAAGAAATTCAAAAGTGATCCTAAACTTTTGAGCGGTAGTGTATATATTCTGTGGTAAATCTGCACAGATAATTATAAAACGGCTGCCCATGTTGCGTTGTGAGTTCTACAAAAGTCTTCTTTTAGAATACTTGTTGAAACGTTATTCCTGTGAGTTTTTTAAGCTTCATCACTGTCCTGAAACACATGTAACGGACACTGACTGACCAAAAAATAAAGCTCGATTCCGTGACTTAAAGAATCTCAGTCGATGGGACTGTTGATTGCTTCTCTTAGTGTTGTGACAAGATTTTTTTCAAAGTAACTGTAACTAGTACTTTAATACTGATGAGTTTTTTTTAGCAAACAGGCAAACAGGCTAACTCTGGCACACAAGCATCATCAGGATAAAGAAAAATAGCCTTACGTATTTTTGGCCTGGCCATCTTGAAAGCACATCTGTCCTACTAGGGCTGCTGATTGGTCCCCTAGACACTTTACCAAAAATAAAACAATAATACAATTACTTAATTTTTCATATTACATTATGAAATTATAAACCATGTAGGATTGTAATTTAATTTCTGTATGAAAAGATAAATATTTGATTTACCCCTGATATAGGAACACCAGTGAGTGCACCAGATTTCTGTTTGGGAATCACAAAATACAATTAGACACTCAACACACTACATTAATCCTACCTATCCTACCTATGATTGACCTATCCACGCTCCACCCACAAATTCTTTCTTTCACAGCAACTATCTATACATAACTTTGAGGTTCCAGTTCGCAGCTTAGTAGAACTAGGTAGACTGAAAACAGAAACTGGAAATGCCATCATGTTATTGTCGACTTGAAAATAATTTGAAATTAACCACATACCCCAGACATTTCCACTGAGAGTTGTGTGCTACTATTTCTACATTTTTACCAGTATTCTGCATGATGTTCTCTAAGAGCTAACAGGTGGAGCATGAATTGGGTGTATTTTACTGATACAATTTTAATGAATGTCCAAAGTAACACCTAAAACAAATATAAAGAAGTTATCTTTGGATGTCTTTGTTTTACTGCACATATATATATATATATATATATATATATATATATATATATATATATATATATATATTCTGAAAACATATGTGCTATAATGAACATGCTATGGTGATCAAATAAACAATATCTTTAGTGCTTCACAAGAACTGACTGGTTGAATCATGCTACATGAACATGGGTGAATGTTCGAAAAAGAAGCAAGCATGCAAAAGAACAGGGAGGGGAGAACCACAGCACAGCCACTGGGTCAGAAAGTGCCTTTAAGTAAACGGGAAAGCTGCGGGTGCTTTCCAGTGGTTAAGTCAATTACTGTTACTACTCAAGCCAATCCACGGTGCAAGTACACAAGTACAAAGCCATCTAGTACATTTCCAACAGGAGCTGCAATGTCTGGACTATACATGGACGACAATGTTGATGTTCACAGTTGTGAAAAGTCACAAGACAATATAATTGAAGTGTTTCTGTGTGCGGTCCTCTCTGGTTTCCAATATTTCTGGGTGTATATAAGCTGGCTTATAGGATTTGAAGCTGCCTGGTCAGTTTTCTTTAAGCACTGCATTTACTGCAGCCAACAGATTGAAGGTTTCTGTAAAAGGCTTGTCATATTACGACATACAGAACTTGACATTTTGAGTTGCAAGACAATGGCACTGTGATATATGTTCAATGACTGTTGCAAAATTGAGAAGCACAATCATAAATAAGAGGTTTTACTAATTTAAAGGCATATGGTCCTAATTTAACATTCCCTTTTCGCTATTTTATTTAATAATATATTTCCAGTCAGATGGCAAGTCTGAGACTGAAGAGCTAGTGGAGTGTCCTATATTTAATACGTACACAACAACACTTATACACCCATGATACACAATGTTGATGTTCACAGTTGTGGAAAGTCACAATAGACGATTAAAACAGATAACTCACTTGAATTTTAAATTGGAAATGCACTACCAGATGGAATGATATCAAAAAGACAACCAGAGGAGGAATAAAAGAATTCTCCAGCAGTGACAGCAGTAATAAGGGTACAGTCAAGGCCTACTCACCAGACTAGAACTGATTTTCTATCAGTGAGCCCAAAAAGACAATAAAACACAAAGGTTTGACTGTGATAGGAAAGGACCTTCTACAGGCCATGACATTGCTCCAAAAACCAGATCCAGTCATGCAGAAGGTAAATTTTAGACATTTGAAACATAACAGTGTCATTTCAAAAGGTAAAGTCTCTCTTATTCTCTAACATGCAGTGCAGGCATCCATTATCCTTTTCCAGACTTCCATTCATTCCACATATTGTCAGCTAGTATGGGAAGCCTGGTGATGTTATTGCTCAGAAAAAGGTCTACACTTACCATCAAACCATAGATCTCTGAAGAGCTTCTCACTTTTGGAAGAATCTCCATTGGTATATCAAAATAGCTAAAAACAAACAAACAAACAAACAATTCAGACATTTAAGGTAGATATACTGTACTGTTTTAACACAAACTCTAAGGGTCTGTATATGGGCCCACTGAATGGCCTTGTCTAGGCAGTGCCTGTTCATAATGCAACTTTCTTTTACACAGTAGGCTCAGCGTTCACTGGGATATCCAAACATTTGGATATTTTTTTTTTGTGGTATCTTCCTATTTTTCTTAGATTTTCCTGATTTTTGCTCTTTATTTTCATACCTTTCACAGTTGGAATGGAACTTGTATACTCTTCTTAATGATTCACAAGTAGAGACCAATTCTAAGCCAACAGTGTCCTCATTAGTTTGTGTATTCAAACAGCATTTAGTCATTTTTATCCCCGATTGTTTCCTTAGTTATAAATAATAAGTTGTAACAGCCAGTCTTTTTACAAAAAACACCACAGCACAAAATATGAAAGTGTCATTTGTCACCCAGATGGATGTAATGAATTGAGGGGGTTTAATAAGCAAGTAAAAACCTAACAATATATTTTTATGGAAATCCATTATCTAAAATTCTAATGGGAAGGTAATTGTTATATTAACTAAATCAACTTATTAAACTAGTAATAACAACGCAAATTTGTTTGTTTGCTTGTTTATTTTTGTAGTTGACCTTGAGCAACTATGCCACTATTTCACATGTAAACAGGATTACGCTATCGTTATGAATTTACTGATTTTTTTTTATAAACTGCCTCCCAAACGTGGTCATTTTTTGCTTATACAGACTTTAAACAACTCAGCTCATATATTATTTCTTAAATTGTTAGATCAGAGTGTTTTGGGGCACGAAAAAGCAGGAATTCTGACAGTGGGCTATTTACTGTCTGTTACTGAGTAAAACTGAGTGATTAGCATACAGCAGCATTGTTTTTTTGGGGTTTTTTTTGTCCTTATGGATTCATAGTGTGCCTGAACTATAGAAGAGTTGTTTTTAGACTCCAAAATCAATGAAACTGAAACATTATTATTAGTTTATGTATTTTTTTGTATTTTATAATGTGTTGATTTCTTTCATTCTGAGAAAACAAAACAAGTCGCCTGGTCCTAACTCTGCCCCCACGGACATATTCAGAGAGTAAACAAAGCACAAACATAGGCCACAGTCCATTACTGTGAGGTGTGTATTGTGTTTTTATGTGGTGCGAAGCAGAGAACCAATATCAGATGGAGCGTTGATGCTCGGTCAACCCTTGATAAAAGGAGGGCATGGTCTGTTGATTGCTGTGATACGTGTATGATGTGTATACGTTTAAATAGGCAGAAGTCAGTCGTGCAAACAAGTCGCAAAATGTGGGACTTGGGTTAATTAAAATGAACACTGGAATCTGTTTGCACTTAATGTTCTGACTGTGAGGCTAAGAGGAATGGAATGTGCCTCTCCATGTATGCATCAGCAAGCAGATAACGGGGGCTGACCAGAAGAAAGTAACTGCTTGTTTCTGTTAGAAAAGAATACTTTAAATACATTCCCACATTTGGTATAAAACGTCTATTGTTTGAGATGATTGCTCAGATGCTACAGGACTATGCGTTGCAACTAATCAGACAATTTGGGATTAGAAACAAGAAGCACGCCACTGTTTTTGTAATTGACTTTTTAAGTGTTTCTGTGTGCGGTCCTCTCTGGTTTCCAATATTTCTGGGTGTATATAAGCTGGCTTATAGGATTTGAAGCTGCCTAGTCAGTTGTCTTTAAGCACTGCATTTACTGCATATACTTCTAGCAGCCAACAGATTAATGGTTTCTGTAAAAGGCTTGTCATATTACGACATACAGAACTTGACATTTTGAGTTGCAAGACAATGGCACTGTGATATATGTTCAATGACTGTTGCAAAATTGAGAAGCACAATCATAAATAAGAGGTTTTACTAATTTAAAGGCAGATGGTCCTAATTTAACATTCCCTTTTCGCCATATTATTTAATAATATATTTCGAGTCAGATGGCCAAGTCAGTCAAACCTGAGACTGAAAGTTAGTGGAGTGTCTTATATTTAATACATACGCAACAACACCCATGATTCAATTGACAACTTACTTGCAGAGATCTGGATCCCAATCCAAAGTGTGAATATTGAAGAGCATCGTCCTGCTAGCATTGGTCACATCTGTACAATGGACACCTCCCTTCTTTCCCCCCGTCAGGCACTGAAATAGAACGAACATAGACTGAGTGACAGATCTATATAAAGTACACTGATACATTGCAATACTGTTCCCTTAATTATCAGAGAAATAAAACTAATAGGTTGATTTTCTGTTGTATTGTTGCTAAATATTCATGTTTCCAATTCTGAACATCTACAAGTGGATGTTGAGCATTCTTATGGAAAGAAAGCAAAACATGTTTAAACAAATGTTGAAAAAACACAGTGAGTCAAATAGATTAAACAAACACAAGCAACATAGTTGGGTATTAGCTTTACTATTCAGCAGCATTTCACGGCTCTGCCTCAAAAGCAAAGGGGGAGAAGCATTTTTGCCTGTGGAACAATAATCTAAAGAAAACAAAGAACAGCAAGTTGGCTTAGAAATGCGACTTAACTAGTCTTACCCATATAAGCCAGGAGTCAACAGTACCAAACATTGCTCTGTGTGAGAGGACAGCCTTATGCACCTCCTCCACATTGTCCATTAACCAGCGTAGCTTCACTGCACTGAAATACGTACTGATGGGAAGGCCTGTCTTATGCTGAAAAAGAGAGCACAGAGGTTTATACATATGCAGTTAATTATTCAATACAAGACTGGTGTCCAACGTTTACTACTACAAATCTACACTGTAGATGTAGATGTAACTAAGATATAATGGAAGTCTATATGCTTTACCAATTAGCATTGAGCGGGGAAGTCATCTCAAACAGACCCTTGCTGTATTGTGTTTGAGCTTTTTTGGCCAAACTATTGCTTTAAATGATGATAACTGTATGTTGTAATGTTGTATGTAGCCTTCGTTTTTCTGTATTCGCCAAACAGTGTTCTCACCTTTAGGTGGTTTTTATTTCTGCCTGGAGTTTTGTTGATGAGTCTCTCCACAGTGGACTGTGTGCGCAGATCCAACCATACTGCACAAATTAAGATCAGTATCACTACACACTCTGAAAACAATGTTTCATAAAGCTACATACAGTAATATACAATACATTTACTGAGATTCTGTAGAGCAATGAGAATGAAGTTCCAATAAAAAGTGCAAGGAACAACTATATCTGTATAATTACAGTATTAGATTGTCTTTAAATAAAAAAAAAGAAGTTGACTACAACATGTACATATACATGTTGGGTTACAACATTTAAACCTAGAATTCACTGCTAAACAAAGAAATCATTATAAATATAACAACTGATTACAATAGATTAAAAGTATAAATTAGTATACAATTACAACAAGCAATCATAACTGTCCTACAGTCTCACCAATTGCATTATAAAGTGGCTCGCCCGTCTCTTTGTCCCAGACCAGCGTAGTTTCCCGCTGATTAGTCACACCAATGGCTGAAAAGGGATTCAAACATGTTATTCACAAAACACTGCAATGACAATCAGATCAGTAGACAAAACATCTTTCACCCAATTCAATAAACCAAGCCTTCCATACTACTGCAATAACCAAGAGGCTAGTGCAGCCAACAAATAATGACAGCTTAGAATGCCAAACCATTAGCTCTGCGCAAGCTGCATTCCTAAATTACCACAAGTTTGCCTCAACTCATTCAGTGGGAACAATTAGACTTGTTTATGTGGTTTCTGACTCTAAAACATTAACATCTATAAAATGGACTAACGCAGACAAACTTAGGCATGTGCTTACAATGCTGACTGCTGGGCTGTATGTTTCTATAAGTTGTTAGTTATATGGATTATGGCTTCACAAGAAAACTAAAGAAGCAAATTTCAGATATTTCAAACATGTCTTGACTGATCAATGAGGTAGGAGGACCACTGAGCTGAGTTGTCAAAAATATTCCTAAAACTTATCCAATATCAGACAACCTGCAAACGAATGCATAACACCAGCAGAAAAAAAATGTAGTGACGCTGGAAACCTTTGATATTAGAGATGTCAATGTTGAGCTGGGTCAGTTTCTCGCAGGTTCTGTCCATGCACTCATATACGGACTGGAGGATCTCTTTGGGGTCTTCTTCCACCCAGCTGAGAAGAAGAAATAAAATGAAAAGTATGCTCTAGCAAATTGAGCTGACATTTACATAAAATATACAATGACGGTGAGCACTCCTCACGTTGCCATAGTCACTATAAGCGGACGCACAGCTTGTTCTAAACAATAAAGATATTTAAAGAAATACTTCATGCCTCATTATGACTACTTAGCCGAGAGCAAGCAGGGAATGAAAACCAAGGGCAACCAATGGGCATTATCTAATATGCAAGTTTTCCCTCCCTCTTAATAGTATTTCTTTTTTTTACCCCATTTATTTTCTTGTACTGTAGAGATGTGTGAACCGACTCACCCCTCTTTAGGAAAACTTTGCTGAATCTCGACTTGATGGTGGCTCAGCAGCTCTGCTGTTTTAGCATTAAATACCTTCATGAAAGAAAATTGGGGAAGGAAATATTTGAAACGATTCATTAGTTCAATATTACCTCACATGATTTATTACTTTAAAATAATTATTATTTATTCAGATTAATAAAGGGTGGACCTCTAGACAGTTCTGTTAAATGAAACACTTTAAATCATCAACAAAACTGGAAAACAGTCTGACCTCACTCATACTATTGCTGTTTTAAAAAATTTATTATTATTATTATTATTATTATTATTATTATTATTATTTCTTAAAAAGGTCAACATATAAACATTTCATGACAAACAAATCAAAAAAATCATGTCACATACATTCCCACAACGCAGGTACGGACTTAACAGTGACAGCTTTTACAATCTTATACGGCCCTCTATTTACTCTGAATTGCTTGAGGAAAAACTACTGGCTGAATCCACCCTCTAGTGTACCCACTCCCCCCCCACCCTGAAAGTACAGCCCCAAAATTACAGCCCCTTTCTCTATTATGAGCCATAACAGTGCTCATAGAGACCTTATTATCTCCTGGAGATATTCCCTTCACACAGGCCCAGCCAAGAGCTGAGCTAACAAACATGCTTAGACTACATCCAGGAAGGATTTGCTGCTTACAAGCTCATTGTAAATCCATGCGCTGGATTAAAATGAATCCTATACAAGGCATCGAATCGGACACAATCAAGCCTTCAGCCAACAGACACTCTGCAACAGCAGGTTGCTAACCACAAACTACCTGCAGCCAAAGCTTCTAATATCAGCCACAGCCACAAATCTGGTACTGAATGTTGTGGATATATATTGGGGTACTGATACTCCAAAAACAGTTCCTGACTGATTATTGGCCTGGCTGTAAAGTTTTATTCACTTAACTGGTATTAAACCATCATATTATGTGGACGTTCCTTACATCATCATACTTTCACACTAAAACTTTTCATTAAGAAAAATGTAAACAAAAAAACTGAAGGCAATAAAAGTAGCATTTATTTCTCAGTTAAGTGTTATAACAACTAACAACGTTAGAATGAGGAGAAGCCTAACTGTTTGCTAATGTCAACTCCTTAAAATGTTACCACTGACCTAACCTGTCAGAGGAGTTTGGTGGGTTCGGCATCAGTCTGAAGATCAGGCTGCCCACGTCTTAGCACAATCCATTACTACCAAAGAATTCAGCTCCTGATCACTCATTTGCTAGTCTGTAGTAACCTATCCAACAAGCACAACACTTACTTTACTAGACATTAAACGCCTCTGTGTAAAATTAACTTCATCTCAAGGGTACACCATTACTCCAGAACACACAGTCCCACAGCTGCACAGACCATTGCTGAGGAGCTTTGTGCCCCCCTGACACTAGACATGGTTATCTCAGGCCATGTGTAGCTGCTCCAGTGAATGTAATTAAATTGTCAATCATTTCCTACGGACACTATACGAGCTGTGTATGCACAATCAAAGCCCTATATAAACAATGAGTGCACCTTACAGCAGTTAAATTTACTAACTAGAAAGGATGTTTGGATACTTTTGGAGATGTGGGCCCTTGAGTTTGTAAGTGCATACGCATAACTGGGTAATGAGTGTAAATGGACTCCAATTATGAGAACTGCATTACTCACTTATACAGCTAAGTTTGTGATGCACAATAATATCATAATTATATCAGTATCAGGCAGATATTAGCTAAAAAAAAAGATTATAGACTTTAGGAAGATTCATGTCAGTGTTTTATTTACTTTACTGACCTGTGAGACTACAGAACTGAGTTTATTTTATAAATCTAATCCAGGTCAGCAACCTAAATTCTACATTTTATAAATGTTTGTATCAGGAATGGAAGATACATACCAATTACAATGTCAGTGCATACCTACTACTGTTAAGCCTTTAGCATAGCAATAACTTTGACTTCCTTCTAGAGGTTGTGATAGGAACCAGTGGTCAAGTTGTCTACGCAAAAGCTGCTGTTTAATTTACTAAAATGAGAACTGAACTTACAAGCATCCTTTGACTGTGATGTGATGTTGATGATCGCATAGTTTTTCAGGTTTACCAGTTTTACCCCTTATGCCAAATCTTGATGGCTCAGACATCAGGAAGCACATTTGTAACAACGTAATGCAGTAACTTTCTGTGAGGGAGCTTTTAAAGGTATTAAAGAAGACCCATTCTGATCATTCTCAATTAAAATAACAATCCTAAAAACAAAAGTCATCTAGAACAAGTTCTTAGACTCAAACCACATCTGCAAGCCAGACTGGGGCAGCATTGTCAAAAACTAAGCTGAAAACTAGCAGGCATTTAAAGATGATATCTAAAGCAAAGTGCTACTCGTAAACAATGCAATATTATTTGTTTGGTTCATCAATGACAAATTATTCAACATTTATGACTGGGCTGAAGATTGGCATGCTTTCTGTAGGTGGGCTCTTCTGTTTTTTTTTTAAACACTATTTATTTTTAAGTTGTAAGTTTAAACACTATTTATTTTTAAGTTGTACTTAAATCACTACAGTATTCTGTGGTTTCCAAGCCACTCGTGGCCCGTGAACAGACATGCAGTTCTCTGTAGATGGGCAAAACTCAATACTTATAATACATGTGTAAAAACAGCACGGACATCAGAAACTTAGCTAGATGGTTAGAAGGAGCCTTTAATGAATTGCAACTGTAACATTACACTATGTAATCATAAATACACCTGCAACAAGCCTTCCACACCAGCAGCTGATTAGCAAAAGTATTATAATTCAATAAGAAGATCTGGCAAATTAGCTCCGTAAGTTGTGAAGTCACAGCTGAGTACTGAGCTTAGCTACAGCCAACAGCTCCACTACCTACCACTCACAGTGGGTACCTAGTTTGTTCCAAAAAAAACAAATGCACAAATAATAATGCAGACACACACATTGTGAACCTGAACCTCTCACTGCGGCACATAAAGTTGGAACTTCTCCATTCTTCTGAAGTAAGAGATGCATAAATTAAGTATTGTACAGCGTGAGGTGACAGACACTCAGTAAAACGTGAGGAGCAGTGGACAGAACAGTGGAGGGAACAGCTATAAGAATATATTCCATGAACCTCTGAACTTCTTTGCTGTTCTACTTTTGACAGAGCGTACAGATTTCACCTCAAAACACTTCTTAACATAAAAAACAACCTTAGAACCATCTGTTTGCTGCTCTGCCTTGTGTGAGGGCATGCAAAGCTTGTGTCGAGATGATGTCACCGTGTGACAGAGAAGAGGGCTGAACTTCCAACATGGTGTTTCACACAACTAAACAAAGTGGTATGTGGCATGTACTTTGAGCTTTAGCCCTTTGCAGACCACTTCCATACACAACAAGCTACATAACACAGTAAAGGAAAGAGAAAACCAGAAGAGTGTAATTGGTCTACTTAAACAGACGACTGGCTCCAATCTCAATCCAGACATGCTAAATGTAAGAGAAATTAAAATCAAAACACTCCAAATTACATCTTAACCACTTAAATGTCAGTGGAATTTAAATATAAATATGTATATACTGTGTACAGGATAATTATGAGGACGCTCAAGTATGAAGTTTTGTACATAAAAGTTACTCAGGTGGTAAAGAGGCTCTACTTTAGCCGAACAGCTCAACATCACTGCCGTATATTACATACCGGCTTAATGACACGTTAAATTACTCTTTAAAAAAAAATAAAAATTAGCTGGGTTTGTGTCTCAGCAACAAAACAAAGCCTCTTTCACATTTAAAGCCTGTCCCATTATGCAACGAGATTAAACCCATTATTCGGCCAAAGCCCCCAATTTATTTAATTGCACAGCTCACCAATCCGCCTGCACACAACAAAAGCTATTCTGGTGCATTATTTTTACTTGCTAAGCGTAACTATTCAAACAAGGGATCATAAACAACCGTATACAACCAAACATAACCATAAATAGCCAGAAATATCCATAAATAGTCCGATATACTGCACGCTGCTCTCTCACAAGAGAGCTGGCTAGCTAGCTAGCTGGTTAGCCATCTAGCGTTAACTGTTAAACGTATGCACACTGGTTTCCAAAAAACATGAACCTCTGCGTTGTTTATATGATTAAAACTGCGATACGATTAAACTAACATTAGTAAATTAATCTAGTTTAAACCGATAGACTTAAAAACTCTCCCTAACATACAGTAGTGTCAATGGTTGATGACGTGGGCAGGTCTCAAATAACTTCCTGCTCCCTACATAGTGCATAACACGCATCGTAAAATAAAGGCGCTTGTAATCAAATAGTGCACTAGAAGGAGTCGTACAGAAAGCAATTTGGGACGCAGTCCCAAAGCAGTTAGGGCGCGCATGCCGGGCAAGGACACCAAGGACTCTCTCCCTCTTTTCCAGACACTTACCAAGAAACGAGTGGAGCTTGTGCCCTGGTCGATGGCGGCTACGAGAGGGCCCAGCATGATCCTGTTGGAAGACGCGGCCATTGTGCCGTTCATTGGAGAAGAGAGCCAGCAGCGCAGCGAAACAAGCCTGAGGCACCGCCACCCTAACCCGCGACTTTAGACACGGCGCCGGCTCACACACCACACTGCACATGCGCGCAATGACGTGGGGGCACAGCCCAAGATATGGGCGGGGCTAAGCCACACAGCATTGATTCGACTCGATTCTTTTAAAACTTATTAAATTATTTATTTATTCACAAGTTAAATATATTCTGTGAGATTCAGTTCACTGAGTGAATCTCGTCTGGCTTCCTCTTACTACACACGGACGATATGGAATATATATGATATGAAAGCTAATATCCTGGTATTAAAACGTTGAAAACCCTTCTTGTGCATTTAAGAGTGAACTTCTTTGTGCTTTCTACTGTGAAAGTAAATAAATCTGAGGGAAAGTAAAATCTAAAATCTAAACTACAACCATTTTGGAACGCTGTGCCAAATTGTAAATAAAAACAGAATAATAATATGGAAATCATTCAAACTCGATTTTAATTGAAATACTACAAAGAAAACAAATATTTAAACATAGAAATGTAATTACCTTTGTAAAAATATAGGCCCATTTTGAATTTGATGCCAGCAACACCTTTAAAAAATTTGAAATTGTGAAGTGCTAAAGAACACTTATTAGGTCAATTGGTAACATGACTAGGGATTTAAAAAAAAGCACCCCAGAGTCTTTCAGAAGTAAAGATCCGGAGGGGTCAACACTCTGTGAGAGACTGCAAATAGTGCAACAATTCAAAAAGAACGTTTCACAATGTAAAGCAGCAAAAACACAGGGATTGCATCATCTATAGTACAAAATAACATTAAAAGATTTTGAGAATCCAGAGATATCTTTGGATCCAAGGGACAAGCAGTTGGACGGCTGTAGTCTTTGAGCACTGCATGACATTGCATAAAAAACTAAAGTCTGTGAATACACTGCATCTGTTGTCACTGCATCTACAAACATACGTAACATGACCAGCTGAAATACTACATCAAGCAAGAATGAGAAAACCTTTCACTGTCAAAATTACAGCAATCGTCTCCCCAACTCCTCAACTTAATTAAAATGTGGTGCTGAAAACAAATGCAAATGATGCGTTTAAATAATTTGCACATAATTTATTTAGTTTTAATTCACATTTTGCACAGCATCATGACTTTTTGGAAACATTCACATTATAAATAATTATTTTAAAAAATATATTTACTTGTTTTTTTCAATATTGTAATTGAGGCTCAGGCAAATACATATAATAATAATAATAATAATAATAATAATAATAATAATAATAATAATAATAATAAGCCATCTCTATGAATTAAAAATTTACAGCTTTTGAACATTAATCATGTTTATTACAGTAAAATATAAAAATAAAAATAGTTCAGCTCCACTGACAGTGAGCGTGTTATTCAGTACTGCAGTTCTGCTCAGTCCTGGTGGAGAAGCTCCTCTGCATTGCATGTTGTACTGTTTTCCTGCTCTCTCAGTTCACTTCAGGAAGAGCTTCTTAATTCTTAATTTTAATAATCTACCAATTAACTTAATACACAATAAAAAAAGAAATATTTTATTCATCAATGCTCTTTTTGAAGCCAACATATGACATTGTATTGACTTTTACCACATATTATTATTACATTAATGTTTCCACAAAGTATAAACACTATTACTAAAATCTTTATATCACTTAATGTTCCAGTGAAGACATTAACAAGTAAAGATAATTTAATCCTCTCGTCCAAAATGAAGACAGAAAAAGGAAAACGTTTATTTCTATACAAGGACATCTCAATGTGAATATTTTAGTGTGTAGTTTAGACAACCTGACAGACACATTTGTTTAACTTTTTAAACCTAATCCTTCAGAGTAAGCATTTAGATAAAGAGAGAGGTATGAAATGATATTTGACATTTAGATATACAATCATATAGAACAACTAGAAGACACTGCAATTAACTGAAAATCAGAACTTTGTTACTTTTCTACTTAATAAGTACTGTTTCTACACAGTTTCTCTAATTTCTCAATATTGTATATTTTAACAGTGTGGACAGTGGGAAACTAAAAATGTGATAATAGTGTCCAATTAATTTACAATGAGACATTTTACTAGTCATTAATGTAAAGTGGAGCACCCACACATTCATTTAAAGTACTGTATATTCAAAATATTAGCAAATATAAAATAAACATAAAATATAAAACATAAAATAATGTCAAGCATTTAGAAGTAAATGTAATAAAGATACAACTTTAATAGTTTGTTTGGACTCTGTATTTAGTATGGGAACATTAAATACAAAACAAATATTTTAAACATATTTTGAATTCAATTCAAGTTTATTTTACATGGTATGTTGCCACAAAGCAGCTTTACAGAAGTTCTGAAAACAGACAGTTACAACATATGTCCCCAGTGAGCAAGCCAGAGGCGACAGTGGCAAGAAAAAACTCCCTCAGACTGGAGGAAGAAACCTTGGGAGGAACCAAGACTCACAAGGGGAGACCCATCCTCCTCTGGTCTAACAGTATTTACAGTTAATAAACTAAATACCAAAGAAAAGAGTCTCTGTTTGAAATCTGGATAGCAAAGCTTTAGAAGCTGCACATGTAGAGGCAGTCTCTGACTGAGGCAGTCTCTCACTGAGTCTTCATGTAAAGTGGGCGTGAGCTGAAACAGTCCCATCCTATCTCAATGGTGGAGCATCTAAATGGTACAGTGATGTAACTGAGGGTGTAGCAGTTGACAGAAATGGACAGAAGAGCTGGCTGGTGATGGGTGAGGAGGAGGCCCTGATGGTCAGTCCTCCAACAGCGTTCAACAGACGGGAGGACAGTGATTATCTCAGGAAGAGGAAAGAGAGAAAGTTAGTTCGACTCAGGAGTACGACTGTAGAGAATATGAAAGTAAACAGATAACAGAGTGTGGCTGGTGACTCCGGCACATCTAATTACAACAGCCTAAACTAAAAGGATAGAACCAGAAGCTAACATAGACATGAGACCACCCTGAGACACTGGCATCCCCCCACTCCACCGCCAACAAACAAACAGCACCAACATCTCAGTTCTGAACTAACTGAAGTTTATTCAGGTTCCTGCTGGAGCATCCTGACAGTAATGCATTACAGTAATCTAGCCTTGAGGTTATAAAGACATGCACTAACTTTTCAGAATCAAACACAGATAACACATTTCTTAACTTTGAAATGTTTCGCAGGTGAAGAAACGCTGTTCTTGTAATATTACCTATGTGTTGGTTAAACCTCAGATCTGAGTCAATTGTCACACCAAGAGTTTTGGCTGCTGAAGCAGGAACTACAGAGAAGTCAGCAAGATTTAACATTAAATCTGAACATTTAATCCGAGCAGTCTTAGGACCGAGAAGGAGAACTTCTGTTTTATCAGGGTTCAAAAGAAGGAAGTTCTGCAGCATCCAGTGTCTTTATTATAGCACTTTATTAGTTAAACTAAAATCAAAACTAAATATAATTTATATTCTAGAAACAAACATATTTTCTTAACTCTAGATTACTTGCCCTTCTTCAGAGTGTGAACTAAGATGAAGAGGGGCTAGAATATGAAGAAGAAATGGGAAGACACTTCATTAGTTTACCTAAAACCAGACCTAACTGTAGTTTGTGTACTGAATATGTAAGTATTAAAGAAAAAAATGTACTTAACTTTTGATTTCTTTTCCTTTTTCGGAATTTAATCTCAGAAAAAAGAGGGAACCAACAAGAAGAGGAAAAGGGGAAGCCAGTAAAAAGGGGAAAACAAGAAAAGAGGAAGACGCTTGAATAGTTTACCTAAATTCAGAAGTGTATACACTTTGTGTACTGAATATGTAAGATTTTAAGAAAAAAAATGTACTTAACATTTAATTTCTTGTCCTTCTTCAGAGTATGAACTCAGAATAAAGAGGGAACCAACAAGAAGAGGAAAAGAGGAAAAGAGGAAGCCAACTAAAAGGGGAAAAGAGGAAGACACTTGAATAGTTTACCTAAAATCAGAACTAACTATAGTTTGTGTCCTGAATATGTAAGTTTTCTAGAAATAAAATGTACTTAACTTTTGATTTCTTGTCCTTAGTCGGAGTTTGAACTCAGAAAAAAGAAGGAACCAAAAAGAAGAGGAAAAGAGGAAAAGAGGAAGACACTTGAATAGTTTACCTAAAATCAGAAGTGTATATACTTTGTGTACTGAACATGTAAGTTTTCTAGAAAACATTTTTTACTTAACTTTTGATTTCTTGTCCTTCTTCGGAGTTTGAACTCAGAAAAAAGAGGGAACCAACAAGAAGAGGAAAAGAGGAAGCCAACTAAAAGGGGAAAAGAGGAAGACACTTAAAAAGTTTACCTAAAATCAGAACTAACTATAGTTTGTGTACTGAATATGTAAGTTTTCTAGAAAATAAATGTACTTAACTTTTGATTTCTTGTCCTTCTTCTGAGTTTGAACTCAGAAAAAAGAGGGAACCAACAAGAAGAGGAAAAGAGGAAAAGAGGAAGACACTTGAATAGTTTACCTAAAATCAGAAGTGTATATACTTTGTGTACTGAATATGTAAGTATTACAGAAAAAGAATTTACTTAACTTTTGATTTCTTGTCCTTCTTCGGAGTTTGAACTCAGAAAAAAGAGGGAACCAACAAGAAGAGGAAAAGAGGAAGCCAACTAAAAGGGGAAAACAGGAAAAAAGGAAAACACTTGAATAGTTTATCTAAAATCAGAACTATATATACTTTGTGTACTGAATATATAAATTTTCTAGAAAACTTTTTTTACTTAACTTTTGATTTCTTGTCCTTCTTCGGAGTTTGAACTCAGAAAAAAGAGGGAACCAACTAAAAGGGGAAAAGAGGAAAAGAGGAAGACACTTGAATAGTTTACCTAAATTCAGAAGTGTATATACTTTGTGTACTGAATATGTAAGTTTTTTAGAAAAAAAATGTACTTAACTTTTGATTTCTTGTCCTTCTTCGGAGTTTGAACTCAGAAAAAAGAGGGAACCAACAAGAAGAGGAAAAGAGGAAGCCACTGAAAAGGGGAAAACAGGAAAAGAGGAAGACACTTGAATAGTTGACCAAAAACCAGAACTATATATACTTTGTGTACTGAATATGTAAGTTTTCTAGAAAACATTTTTTACTTAACTTTTGATTTCTTGTCCTTCTTCAGAGTTTGAACTCAGAAAAAAGAGGGAACCAACAAGAAGAGGAAAAGAGGAAGACACTTGAATAGTTTACCTAAAATCAGAACTATATATACTTTGTGTACTGAATATGTAAGTTTTCTAGAAAATAAATTTACTTAACTTTTGATTTCTTGTCCTTCTTCGGAGTTTGAACTCAGAAAAAAAGAGGGAACCAACAAGAAGAGGAAAAGAGGAAGCCAACTAAAAGGGGAAAACAGGAAAAAAGGAAAACACTTGAATAGTTTATCTAAAATCAAAACTATATATACTTTGTGTACTGAATATATAAGTTTTCTAGAAAACATTTTTTACTTAACTTTTGATTTCTTGTCCTTCTTCGGAGTTTGAACTCAGAAAAAAGAGGGAACCAACTAAAAGGGGAAAAGAGGAAGTCAACAAAAAGGGGAAAAGAAGAAAAGAGGAAGACACTTGAATAGTTTACCTAAATTCAGAAGTGTATATACTTTGTGTACTGAATATGTAAGTTTTTTAGAAAAAAAATGTACTTAACTTTTGATTTCTTGTCCTTCTTCGGAGTTTGAACTCAGAAAAAAAGAGGGAACCAACTAAAAGGGGAAAACAGGAAAAGAGGAAGACACTTGAATAGTTTTCCTAAAATCAGAAGTAACTATAGTTTGTGTACTGAATATGTAAGTTTTCCAGAAAAAATTGACTTAACTTTTGATATTTCTTGTCCTTCTTCGGAGTTTGAACTCAGAAAAAAGAGAGAACCAACAAGAATAGCAAAAGAGGAAGCCGACTAAAAGGGGAAAAGAGGAAAAAAGGAAAACACTTGAATAGTTTATCTAAAATCAGAACTGTTTATACTTTGTGTACTGAATATGTAAGTTTTCTAGAAAAAAAGAATTTACATAACTGTTGATTTCTTGTCCTTCTTCTGAGTTTGAAGCCAACTGAAACAGGAAAAGGGGAAAACCTTATAAGCACACTTACTATTACAAACGCACCCTACACAACACACACACACACTACACAACACACACACCCTACACAACATATACACTACACACACACCCTACAGAACACACACACACTACACCACACACACACTACACACACACCCTACACAACATACACACGTTACACAACACACACACTATACACACCCTACACAACATACACAACACACACACTACACAACACACACCCTACACAACACACACCCTCACTAAAGATACACAACACACACACCCTACACAACACACACCCTCACTACAGATACACAACACACACACCCTACACAACACACACCCGCACTACAGATACACAACACACACACCCTACACAACACACACACTACACAACACACACCCTCACTACAGATACACAACACACACACCCTACACAACACACACACTACACATCCACCCTACACAACACACAAACTTCACACACACCCTACACAACACACACGTTACACAACACACACCGTCACTACAGATACACAACACACTACACTTACACAACACACACCCTACACAACACACACCCTCTCTACACATACACAACGCTTACACAACACACACACACACACAATGTATACAAACACCTTCACAACATACAGACAGCATACACACACCCTACACAACACACACACGTTACACAACACACACCCTCACTACAGAAACACAACACACAACACTTACACAACACACACACTACACACACCCTACACAACATACACACGTTACACAACACACACGCTAGACACACACCCTACACAACACACCCTCACTACAGATGCACAACACACAACACACACACTACACACACACCCTACACACCACACGAAAGCTACACAACACACACCCTCACTACACATACACAACACTTACACAACACAACACACACACACACACATGTGTACAACATTCATCCTCACTACGCACAACACACTGTATACAATACACACCTTCACTACACACACACTACACACAACACACTGATTACAAAACACACCTTTACTACACACTGACACCACACACACTACACACTGATTACAAAACACACTTTCACTACACACAGACACCACAAACTAATTACAAAACACACCTTCACTACACACAGACACCACACACACTTCACACACACTGATTACAAAACACACATTCACTACACACAGGCACCACAAATTAATTACAAAACACACCTTTACTACACACAGACACCACACACACTAATTACAAAACACACCTTCACTACACACAGACACCACACACACTGATTACAAAACACACCTTCACTACACACAGACACCACACACTAATTACAAAACACACCTTCACTACACACAGAAACCACACACTAATTACAAAACACACCTTCACTACACACAGACACCACACACTAATTACAAAATCACACCTTCACTACACACAGAAACCACACACTAATTACAAAACACACCTTCACTACACTCACAGACACCACACACTGATCACAAAACACACCTTCACTACACACAGACACCACACACACTGATTACAAAACACTACCTTCACTACACACAGACACCACACACTATTACAAAACACACCTTCACTACACACAGAAACCACACACTAATTACAAAACACACCTTCACTACACACAGAAACCACACACTAATTACAAAACACACTTCACTACACACAGACACCACACACTAATTACAAAACACACCTTCACTACACACAGAAACCACACACTAATTACAAAACACGACCTTCACTACACACAGACACCACACACTAATTACAAAACAACACCTTCACTACACACAGAAACCACACACTAATTACAAAACTACACCTTCACTACACACAGACACCACACACTAATTACAAAACACACCTTCACTACACACAGAAACCACACACTAATTACAAAACACACCTTCACTACACACAGACACCACACACTAATTACAAAACACACCTTCACTACACACAGAAACCACACACTAATTACAAAACACACCTTCACTACACACAGAAACCACACACTAATTACAAAACACACCTTCACTACACACAGAAACCACACACTAATTACAAAACACACCTTCACTACAAACAGACACCACACACTAATTACAAAACACACCTTCACTACACACAGACACCACACACTGATTACAAAACACACCTTCACTACACACAGACACCACACACTAATTACAAAACACACCTTCACTACACACAGACACCACACACACTGATTACAAAACACACCTTCACTACACACAGACATCACACACAAAGTTGACAAAGTTTAACAGTTTCATAATCAGCTCAGTCACATCTTCACAGGTTTTTAAGTACATGTTGATAGAGAGATCTTCTAAATATGAATATTACTCTGTTCATTATGATATTTTAACACTGAGACATATACATTTTCAGCTCAGTGATAAACAAACTGAGCAGAAAGTACAGATGTTAGCATTGTTAGCATAAGAGCTGTACAGGATTACAGACAGTTCCAGTTCCGTTAGTTCAGGTTAATCAGTCTGAAATATAATCTAAGAGTTATCTGAGAGTGAAGATGAACAGAGGAGACGATCTGATGATGAAACATTTCCTGATTGAGAGAAACGGACTACAGCGGTTTAGCTGATAGCTAAATTTCACACAGCTGGTGAGAACTTAGCTTTCTAAAGTTTCTGTCTGACTGGCCTGCTGCTGCTCTCTGGCTGAACGAGTGATTTCTCTGCTCCTGTCAGCTCCACTCTCCTCTCTCTCTCCTCCGTTCTCCTCGTAGTGACCTCCTCTAAACACATTCTTACATCATAACAGCTCGAGTGAGCCACAACAACTGACAGCTCGTTCTGCTGTACGTCACCGTTTTTTGGCTTTCTACTGTTGATTAGTCTCATTAGTCACTTCAGATCAACAATAATAAAATAATTAAAAATTTTAAAAAGTCTCAGCATGTTATTAGGCTCATATATATTTCAGTGTTTGATTATAAACACAGGACTCACTGAAAGTAATTGAATAAAAAAACAGGACACATAAATCTTAAAACTTGGGCTGTAGAATGAAATAAGGCTACAACCTGATTAGTATTGCACTTAATTTTAATACATAAGTGTATATATATTTTTTGTTAAAGTGCTGTTACGCGTTGTTTTCTCTCTGTTTCGTTCATACTTTTTTCTCCTCTTCTTTCGCGCCTTTCATGCTCCCAATATTGTGGGAACAGTTTGGGGATGGCCACTTCCTGTTCCACCATGACTGAGCACCAGTGCACAAAACAATATCTATAAATACATTGATAAGCGAGTTTGCTGTGGAAGACCTGGCCTGAGTCCTGACCTGAACCTGATAGAACACCTTTGGGATGAATTAGAGCGAAAATACGAGCCAGGCCTTCTCGTGTAAGCGCTTCTGGATGAACAGTCAAACATTCCCATAAACACACTCCTAAACCGTGTGGAGAGACTTTCCAGAGGAGTTGAAGCTATTATAACTGCAAAGGGTGGGCCGACATCATATTCAACCCTATGGATTAAGAATGGGATGTCACTCAAGTTCATATGTGTGTGAAGGCAGACGAGCGAGTACTTTTGGAAATATAGTGTAGGCAGTCTGACTGTCAGGATACACTAGTTGTGGATACCTCCTCCTGTATTGTCGGTATAGATTATCTTAGAGTAGCATTATATGATTTTATTAAATAAGATACTAAAATATAAGCTAGTGTAGTTCCTTTTGTTATTTTCTTTCGTTTCTTTTCTTTTTTTATTTGTGTTCCTCATATGATATTGTGTATTGGTGTGGATGTGTTGGAAACATCTGTTTATCTGTACTTTCTAGTTTTCTCACTGGTTGACCATGTTAACCCACTCACACCGCACATGTTATTGTTCAGCACTCTCCTCTAGACCGTAGCCTTTTGTGGGAATGCAACAACTGTGTCTGCAGGATTGATGTTGTTTGATTTCATTACATTGAAAGAAGTATTTTCCTTTTCACTGGTATATGGAAGAGCATAGATATTTAGTGTTTTTCAGTGGGGTTTTTTTTGTTATTCTGACCAGCCGACCAATGAAATGTGGTTGGGTGTTAAGCTTCTGTATAGGCTGATCAGGTTCTTCCAGACTAGACACTGAATCATTTTTATGGTTCTGTCATTGTTTACAGGGATGTTGTCGTGCTTAAAGAGGAATGACTCTTTAGAATAGTACTGTATGCTGTAGTGTTCCCTTCACCAGAACGAGGGGATCCAGCTCAAACCATGAAAAAACCAGACCCAGACTTTACAGGAAAGAATAAAAACATTCTTTACTTGCAATGTAAGTCAATGGAACCAAATATATTTTCCAAGACATTTTATAACATTTTTATTGGTCCATTCAACATGATTTTTTCACACAGTGTAAACGGCAGCTGTTGTGTTTAAAGAATGTAAAAAAAAATAATTTTACAAAAGTGTTTCTCATTGGACAGCGACGATATGTAGATTATATTCCATTGAAATATATACACGGCTCAAAAAAAATAAAGTTAACACTTAAACAACACTATATAACTCCAAGTAAATCAAACTTCTGTGACATCAAATTGTCCAAGCAACACTGATTGACAATCAATTTCACATGCTGTTGTGCAAATGGAGATTATTGGTAATTAGTAAGACACACTAAATAAAGGAGTGGTCTTGCAGGCGGGGACCACAGACCACACTTTTTTCACATTTTGCACAGCATCATGACTTTTTGGAAACATTCACATTTTAAATAATTATTTTAGAAAATGTATTTACTTGTTTTTTTCAATATTGTAATTGAGGCTCAGGCAAATACATATAATAATAATAATAATAATAATAATAATAATAATAATAATAATAATAATAATAATAATAAGCCATCTCTATGAATTAAAAATTTACAGCTTTTGAACATTAATCATGTTTATTACAGTAAAATATAAAAATAAAAATAGTTCAGCTCCACTGACAGTGAGCGTGTTATTCAGTACTGCAGTTCTGCTCAGTCCTGGTGGAGAAGCTCCTCTGCATTGCATGTTGTACTGTTTTTCTGCTCTCTCAGTTCACTTCAGGAAGAGCTTCTTCATCACTTCATTAGTTCATCACATACTGTGAGCAGAAAAAACACCTCCAGAAGCAGCACTGAGAATGTCTATCTAACCCACACCAACAGAAATAGAGATGACTTCACAGCGCCGCCATGTGGACCACAAAGACAATGCATTTTAATAATCTACCAATTAACTTAATACACAATAAAAAAAGAAATATTTTATTCATCAATGCTCTTTTTGAAGTCAACATATGACATTGTATTGACTTTTACCACATATTATTATTACATTAATGTTTCCACAAAGTATAAACACTATTACGAAAATCTTTATATCACTTAATGGTCCAGTGAAGACATTAACAAGTAAAGATAATTTAATCCTCTCATCCAAAATGAAGACAGAAAAAGGAAAACGTTCATTTCTATACAAGGACATCTCAATGTGAATATTTTAGTGAGTAGTTTAGACAACCTGACAGACACATTTGTTTAACTTTTTAAACCTAATCCTTCAGAGTAAGCATTTAGATAAAGAGAGAGGTATGAAATGATATTTAACATTTAGATATACAATCATATAGAACTAGAAGACACTGCAATTATTTTCTTTAACTGAAAATCAGAACTTTGTTACTTTTCTACTTAATATGTACTGTTTCTACACAGTTTCTCTAATTTCTCAATATTGTAAATTTTAACAGTGTGGACAGTGGGAAACTAAAAATGTGATAATAGTGTCCAATTAATTTACAATGAGACATTTTACTGGTCATTAATGTAAAGTGGAGCACCCACACATTCATTTAAAGTACTGTATATTCAAAATATTAGTAAATATAAAATAAACATAAAACAAAACATAAAATAATGTCCAAGCATTTAGAAGTAAATGTAATAAAATTACAACTTTAATAGTTTGTATGGACTCTGTATTTAGTATGGGAACATTAAATACAAAACAAATATTTTTGAAGTTAATTCAAGTTTATTTTACAACGATGTTGCCACAAAGCAGCTTTACAGAAGTTCTGAAAACAGACAGTTACAACATATGTCCCCAGTGAGCAAGCCAGAGGCGACAGTGGCAAGAAAAAACTCCCTCAGACTGGAGGAAGAAACCTTGGGAGGAACCAAGACTCACAAGGGGAGACCCATCCTCCTCTGGTCAAACAGTATTTACAGTTAATAAACTAAATACCAAAGAAAAGAGTCTCTGTTTGAAATCTGGATAGCAAAGCTTTAGAAGCTGCACATGTAGAGGCAGTCTCTGACTGAGGCAGTCTCTCACTGAGTCTTTATGTAAAGTGGGCGTGAACTGAAACAGTCCCATCCTATCTCGATGGTGGAGCATCTAAATGGTAC
This sequence comes from Megaleporinus macrocephalus, assembly GCA_021613375.1. Taxonomy (NCBI): domain Eukaryota; kingdom Metazoa; phylum Chordata; class Actinopteri; order Characiformes; family Anostomidae; genus Megaleporinus; species Megaleporinus macrocephalus. Next base: position 17,523,863 of record CM038722.1, read on the forward strand.
AGTGATGTAACTGAGGGTGTAGCAGTTGACAGAAATGGACAGAAGAGCTGGATGGTGATGGGTGAGGAGGAGGCCCTGATGGTCAGTCCTCCAACAGCGTTCAACAGACGGGAGGACAGTGATTATCTCAGGAAGAGGAAAGAGAGAAAGTTAGTTCGACTCAGGAGTACGACTGTAGAGAATATGAAAGTAAACAGATAACAGAGTGTGGCTGGTGACTCCGGCAGATCTAACTACAACAGCCTAAACTAAAAGGAGAGAACCAGAAGCTAACATAGACATGAGACCACCCTGAGACACTGGGATCCCCCACTCCACCGTCAACAAACAAACAGCACCAACATCTCAGTTCTGAACTAACTGAAGTTTATTCAGGTTCCTGCTGGAGCATCCTGACAGTAATGCATTACAGTAATCTAGCCTTGAGGTTATAAAGACATGCATTAACTTTTCAGAATCAAACACAGATAACACATTTCTTAACTTTGAAATGTTTCGCAGGTGAAGAAACTCTGTTCTTGTAATATTACCTATGTGTTGGTTAAACCTCAGATCTGAGTCAATTGTCACACCAAGAGTTTTGGCTGCTGAAGCAGGAACTACAGAGAAGTCAGCAAGATTTAACATTAAATCTGAACATTTAATCCGAGCAGTCTTAGGACCAAGAAGGAGAACTTCTGTTTTATCAGGGTTCAAAAGAAGGAAGTTCTGCAGCATCCAGTGTCTTTATTATAGCACTTTAGTTAAACTAAAATCAAAACTAAATATAATTTATATTCTAGAAACAAACATATTTTCTTAACTCTAGATTACTTGCCCTTCTTCAGAGTGTGAACTAAGATGAAGAGGGGCTAGAATATGAAGAAGAAATGGGAAGACACTTCATTAGTTTATCTAAAACCAGACCTAACTATAGTTTGTGTACTGAATATGTAAGTATTAGAGAAAAAAAATGTACTTAACTTTTGATTTCCTTCTTCGGAATTTGATCTCAGAAAAAAGAGGGAACCTACAAGAAGAGGAAAAGAGGAAGCCAACGAAAAGGGGAAAAGAGGAAAAGAAGACACTTGAATAGTTTACCTAAAACCAGAACTAACCATAGTTTGTGTACTGAATATGTAAGTATTAGATTAAAAAAAATTACTTAACTTTTGATTTCTTGTTTTTCTTCGGAGTTTGATCTCAAAAACAACAGGGAACCAACAAGAAGATGAAAAGAGGAAGCCAATAAAAAGGGGAAAACAAGAAAAGAGGAAGACACTTGAATAGTTTACCTAAATTCAGAAGTGTATACACTTTGTGTACTGAATATGTAAGTTTTTAAGAAAAAAAATTGACTTAAAAAGAGGAAGACACTTGAATAGTTTACCTAAAATCAGAAGTGTATATACTTTGTGTACTGAATATGTAAGTATTACAGAAAAAAAATGTACTCAACTTTTGATTTCTTGTCCTTCTTCGGAGTTTGATCTTAAAAAAGCGGGAACCAACAAGAAGAGGAAAAGAGGAAGCCAATTAAAAGGGGAAAACAAGAAAAAAGGAAAACACTTGAATAGTTTATGTAAAATCAGAACTATATATACTTTGTGTACTGAATATATAAGTTTTCTAGAAAATAAATTTACTTAACTTTTGATTTCTTGTCCTTCTTTGGAGTTTGAACTCAGAAAAAAGAGGGAACCAACTAAAAGGGGAAAAGAGGAAGACACTTGAATAGTTTTCCTAAAATCAGAACTAACTATAGTTTGTGTACTGAATATGTAAGTTTTCTAGAAAAAAAAGAATTTACTTAACTTTTGATTTCTTGTCCTTCTTCGGAGTTTGAACTCAGAAAAAAAGAGGGAACAACAAGAAGAGTAAAAGAGGAAGCCAACTAAAAGGGGAAAACAGGAAAAGAAGAGAATTGATTAGTTTACCTAAAATCAGAACTAACTATAGTTTGTGTACTGAATATGTAAGTTTTCTAGAAATAAAACGTACTTAACTTTTGATTTCTTGTCCTTCTTCTGAGTTTGAACTTAGAAAAAAGAGGGAACCAACAAGAAGAGGAAAAGATGAAGCCAACTAAAGGGGGAAAAGAGGAAGACACTTGAATACTTTACCTAAAATCAGAACTAACTATAGTTTGTGTACTGAATATGTAAGTTTTTTAGAAAAAATGTACTTATCTTTTGACTTCTTCTCCTTCTTCGGAGTTTGAACTCAGAAAAAAAGAGGGAACCAACAAGAAGCGGAAAAGAGGAAGCCACATGAATAGTTGACCAAAAACCAGAACTATATACTTTGTGTACTGAATATGTAAGTTTACTAAAAAATATAGTTGAGAAAAGAGGAAGCCACTGAAAAGGGGAAAACAGGAAAAGAGGAAGACACTTGAATAGTTTACCTAACATCAGAAGTGTATATACTTTGTGTACTGAATATGTAAGTTTTCTAGAAATAAAATGTACTTAACTTTTGATTTCTTGTCCTTCTTCAGAGTTTGAACTCAGAAAAAAGAGGGAACCAACAAGAAGAGTAAAAGAGGAAGCCAACTAAAAGGGGAAAACAGGAAAAAAAGGAGAGAATTGATTAGTTTACCTAAAACCAGAACTAACTATAGTTTGTGTACTGAATATGTAAGTTTTCTAGAAATAAAATGTACTTAACTTTTGATTTCTTGTCCTTCTTCGTAGTTTGAACTCAGAAAAAAGCGGGAACCAAAAAGAAGAGGAAAAGAGGAAGCCAACTATAAGGGGAAAACAGGAAAAAAGGAAAACACTTGAATAGTTTATCTAAAATCAGAACTATATATACTTTGTGTACTGAATATGTAAGTTTTCTAGAAAACATTTTTTACTTAACTTTTGATTTCTTGTCCTTCTTCGGAGTTTGAACTTAGAAAAAAGAGGGAACCAACAAGAAGTGGAAAAGAAGAAGCCACCAAAAAGGGGAAAAGAGGAAGACACTTGAATAGTTTACCTAAAATCAGAAGTGTATATACTATGTGTACTGAATATGTAAGTTTTCTAGAAATAAAATGTACTTAACTTTTGATTTATTGTCCTTCTTCGGAGTTTGATCTCAAAAACAACAGGGAACCAACAAGAAGATGAAAAGAGGAAGCTAATGAAAAGGGGAAAACAAGAAAATAGGAAGACACTTGAATAGTTTACCTGGATTCAGAAGTGTATACACTTTGTGTACTGAATATGTAAATTTTAAGAAAAAAAATGTACTTAACTTTTGATTTCTTGTCCTTCTTCAGAGTTTGAACTCAGAATAAAGAGGGAACCAACAAGAAGAGGAAAAGAGGAAGCCAACTAAAAGGGGAAAAGAGGAAGACACTTAAATAGTATACCTAAAATCAGAACTAACTATAGTTTGTGTACTGAATATGTAAGTTTTCTAGAAAATAAATTTACTTAACTTTTGATTTCTTGTCCTTCTTCGGAGTTTGAACTCAGAAAAAAGAGGGAACCAACAAGAAGAGGAAAAGAGGAAGCCAACTAAAACGGGAAAAGAGGAAGACACTTGAATAGTTTACCTAAAATCAGAACTAACTATAGTTTGTATACTGAATATGTAAGTATTACAGAAAAAGACTTTACTCAACTTTTGATTTCTTGTCTTTCTTTGGAGTTTGAACTCAGAAAAAAGAGGGAACCAACAAGAAGAGGAAAAGAGGAAGCCAACTAAAAGGGGAAAACAGGAAAAAAGGAAAACACTTGAATAGTTTACCTAAATTCAGAACTATATATACTTTGTGTACTGAATATGTAAGTTTTCTAGAAAAAAAAGAATTTACTTAACTTTTGATTTCTTGTCCTTCTTCTGAGTTTGAAGCCAACTAAAACAGGAAAAGGGGAAAACCTTATAAGCACACTTCCTATTACAAACGCACCCTACACAACACACACACACACACTACACAACACACACACTACACAACACACACACCCTACACAACATATATACGTTACACAACATACACCCTCACTACAGATACACTACACACAAAACTTACACAACACACACTACACACACACCACACACACCCAACACAACACACAAAAGCTACACAACACACACACACTACACAACACACACACCCTACACAACATATACACGTTACACAACACACACACAACACACACACCCTACACAACATATACACGTTACACAACATACACCCTCACTACAGATACACTACACACAAAACTTACACAACACACACACACTACACACACACCACACACACCCAACACAACACACAAAAGCTACACAATACAATGGAATGGGTCTTACAAAGTCTTACATCACCAAGCACAATGCAAAGCGTCGGATGCAGTGGTGTAAAGCACATTGCCACTGGACTACAGAGCAGTGGACTGACCAATCACACTCCTCAGTCTGGCAATCAGATGGATGAGTCTGGGTTTAGTGGTTGCCAGGGGAACAGTACTGAGTCCTGACCTCAACCTGATAGAACACCTTTGGGATGTATTAGAGTAGAGACTGCGAGCCAGGCCTTCCTGTCCAACATCAGTGTCTGATCTCACAAATGAGCATCTGGATGACCAGTCAAACATTCCCATAAACACACTCCTAAACCGTGTGGAGAGACTTCCCAGAAGACTTGAAGCTATTATAGCTGCAAAGGGTGGGCCGACATCATATTAAACCCTATGGATTAAGAATGGGATGTCACTCAAGTTCATATGTGTGTGAAGGCAGACGAGCGAGTACTTTTGGAAATATAGTGTAGGCAGTCTGACTGTCAGGATATACTAGTTGTGGATACCTCCTCCTGTATTGTCGGTATAGATTATCTTAGAGTAGCATTATATGATTTTATTAAATAAGATACTAAAATATAAGCTAGTGTAGTTCCTTTTGTTATTTTCTTTCGTTTCTTTTCTTTTTTTATTTGTGTTCCTCATATGATATTGTGTATTGGTGTGGATGTGTTGGAAATATCTTTATCTGTACTTTCTAGTTTTCTCACTGGTTGACCATCTTAACCCACTCACACCGCACATGTTATTGTTCAGCACTCTCCTCTAGACTGTAGCCTATTGTGGGAGTGCAACAACTGTGTCTGCAGGATTGATGTTGTTTGATTTCATTACATTGAAAGAAGTATTTTCCTTTTCACTGGTATATGGAAGAGCATAGATATTTAGTGGTTTTCAGTGGGGTTTTTTTGTTATTCTGACCAGCCCACCAATGAAATGTGGTTGGGTGTTAAGCTTCTTTATAGGCTGATCAGGTTTTCCAGACTAGACACTGAATCATTTTTATGGTTCTGTCATTGTTTACAGGGATGTTGTCATGCTTAAAGAGGAAAGACTCTTTAGAATAGTGCTGTATGCTGTAGAGTTTCCTTCACCAGAACGAGGGGATCCAGCTCAAACCATGAAAAAAACAGACCCAGACTTTACAGGAGAGAACAAAAACATTCTTTACTTTTAATGTAAGTCAATGGAACCAGATATTTTTTCCAAGCTATTTTGAAGCATTTTTATTGGTCCATTCAACATGATTTTTTCACACAGTGTAAACGGCAGCTGTTGTGTTTAAAGAATGTAAAAAAATTAAATTTTACAAAAGTGTTTCTCATTGGACAGCGACGATATGTAGATTATATTCCATTGAAATATATACACTGCTCAAAAAAATAAAGTTAACACTTAAACAACACTATATAACTCCAAGTAAATCAAACTTCTGTGACATCAAATTGTCCAAGCAACACTGATTGACAATCAATTTCACATGCTGTTCAAATGGAATAGACAACAGGTGGAGATTATTGGTAATTAGTAAGACACACTAAATAAAGGTGTGGTCCTGCAGGCGGGGACCACAGACCACACTTTTTTCACATTTTGCACAGCATCATGACTTTTTGGAAACATTCACATTATAAATAATTATTTTAGAGAAAATAAATTTACTTGTTTTTTTCAATATTGTAATTGAGGCTCAGGCAAATACATATAATAATAATAATAATAATAATAATAATAATAATAATAATAATAATAATAATAATAAGCCATCTCTATGAATTAAAAGTTTACAGCTTTTGAACATTACTCATGTTTATTACAGTAAAATATAAAAATAAAAATAGTTCAGCTAAACTGACAGTGAGCGTGTTATTCAGTACTGCAGTTCTGCTCAGTCCTGGTGGAGAAGCTCCTCTGCATTGCATGTTGTACTGTTTTTCTGCTCTCTCAGTTCACTTCAGGAAGAGCTTCTTCATCACTTCATTAGTTCATCACATACTGTGAGCAGAAAAAACACCTCCAGAAGCAGCACTGAGAATGTCTATCTAACCCACACCAACAGAAATAGAGATGACTTCACAGCGCCGCCATGTGGACCACAAAGACAATGCATTTTAATAATCTACAAATTAACTTAATAAACAATAAAAAATAAATATTTTATTCATCAATGCTCTTTTTGAAGCCAACATATGACATTGTATTGACTTTTACCATATATTATTATTACATTAATGTTTCCACAAAGTATAAACACTATTACGAAAATTTTTATATCACTTAATGGTTCAGTGAAGACATTAACAAGTAAAGATAATTTAATCCTCTCATCCAAAATGAAGACAGAAAAAGGAAAACGTTTATTTCTATAAAAGGACATCTCAATGTGAATATCTTAGTGTGTAGTTTAGACAACCTGACAGACACATTTGTTTAACTTTTTAAACCTAATCCTTCAGAGTAAGCATTTAGATAAAGAGAGAGGTATGAAATGATATTTGACATTTAGATATACAATCATATAGAACAACTAGAAGACACTGCAATTATTGTCTTTAACTGAAAATCAGAACTTTGTTACTTTCCTACTTAATAAGTACAGTTTCTACACTGTTTCTCTAATTTCTCAATATTGTAAATTTTAACAGTGTGGACAGTGGGAAACTAAAAATGTGATAATAGTGTCCAATTAATTTACAATGAGACATTTTACTAGTCATTAATGTAAAGTGGAGCACCCACACATTCATTTAAAGTACTGTATATTCAAAATATTAGCAAATATAAAATAAACATAAAACATAAAATAATGTCAAGCATTTAGAAGTAAATGTAATAAAATTACAACTTTAATAGTTTGTTTGGACTCTGTATTTAGTATGGGAACATTAAATACAAAACAAATATTTTAAATATATTTTGAATTCAATTCAAGTTTATTTTACAACGATGTTGCCACAAAGCAGCTTTACAGAAGTTCTGAAAACAGACAGTTACAACATATGTCCCCAGTGAGCAAGCCAGAGGCGACAGTGGCAAGAAAAAACTCCCTCAGACTGGAGGAAGAAACCTTGGGAGGAACCAAGACTCACAAGGGGAGACCCATCCTCCTCTGGTCAAACAGTATTTACAGTTAATACACTAAATACCAAAGAAAAGAGTCTCTGTTTGAAATCTGGATAGCAAAGCTTTAGAAGCTGCACATGTAGAGGCAGTCTCTGACTGAGGCAGTCTCTCACTGAGTCTTTATGTAAAGTGGGCGTGAGCTGAAACAGTCCCATCCTATCTCAATGGTGGAGCATCTAAATGGTACAGTGATGTAACTGAGGGTGTAGCAGTTGACAGAAATGGACAGAAGAGCTGGCTGGTGAACGGTGAAGAGGAGGCCCTGATGGTCAGTCCTCCAACAGCGTTCAACAGACGGGAGGACAGTGATTATCTCAGGAAGAGGAAAGAGAGAAAGTTAGTTCGACTCAGGAGTACGACTGTAGAGAATATGAAAGTAAACAGATAACAGAGTGTGGCTGGTGACTCCGGCAGATCTAACTACAACAGCCTAAACTAAAAGGAGAGAACCAGAAGCTAACATAGACATGAGACCACCCTGAGACACTGGGATCCCCCCACTCCACCGTCAACAAACAAACAGCACCAACATCTCAGTTCTGAACTAACTGAAGTTTATTCAGGTTCCTGCTGGAGCATCCTGACAGTAATGCATTACAGTAATCTAGCCTTGAGGTTCTAAAGACATGCATTAACTTTTCAGAATCAAACACAGATAACACATTTCTTAACTTTGAAATGTTTCGCAGGTGAAGAAACGCTGTTCTTGTAATATTACCTATGTGTTGGTTAAACGTCAGATCTGAGTCAATTGTCACACCAAGAGTTTTGGCTGCTGAACCAGGAACTACAGAGAAGTCAGCAAGATTTAACATTAAATCTGAACATTTAATCCGAGCAGTCTTAGGACCGAGAAGGAGAACTTCTGTTTTATCAGGGTTCAAAAGAAGGAAGTTCTGCAGCATCCAGTGTCTTTATTATAGCACTTTATTAGTTAAACTAAAATCAAAACTAAATATAATTTATATTCTAGAAACAAACATATTTTCTTAACTCTAGATTACTTGCCCTTCTTCAGAGTGTGAACTAAGATGAAGAGGGGCTAGAATATGAAGAAGAAATGGGAAGACACTTCATTAGTTTACCTAAAACCAGAACTAACCATAGTTTGTGTACTGAATATGTAAGTATTAGATAAAAAATTGTACTTAACTTTTGATTTCTTGTTTTTCTTCTGAGTTTGATCTCAAAAACAACAGGGAACCAACAAGAACAGGAAAAAAGGAAGCCAACAAAAGGGGAAAACAGGAAAAAAGGAAAACACTTGAATAGTTTACCTAAAATCAGAACTATATTATTCTTTATGTACTGAATATGTAAGTATTACAGAAAAAAAATTATTTAACTTTTGATTTCTTGTCCTTTTTCAGAGTTTGAACTCAGAAAAAAGAGGGAACCAACAAGAAGAGGAAAAGAGGAAGGCAACTAAAAGGGGAAACAAGAAAAGAAGACACTTGAACAGTTTACCTAAAACCAGAACTAACCATAGTTTGTGTACTGAATATGTAAGTATTAGATAAAAAAATTGTACTTAACTTTTGATTTCTTGTTTTTCTTCGGAGTTTGATCTCAAATACAACAGGGAACCAACAAGAAGAGGAAAAGAGGAAGCCAACGAAAAGGGGAAAACAAGAAAAGAGGAAGACACTTGAATAGTTTACCTAAAATCAGAAGTGTATATTCTTTGTGTACTGAATATGTAAGTATTACTGAAAAAGAATTTACTCAACTTTTGATTTCTTGCCCTTCTTCGGAGTTTGAACTCCAGAACCAACAAGAAGAGAAAAAGAAGAAGCCACCAAAAAGGGGAAAAGAGGAAGACACTTGAATAGTTTACCTAAAATCAGAACTAACTATAGTTTGTATATTGAATATGTAAGTTTTCTAGAAAAAAAATTTACTTAACTTTTGATTTCTTGTCCTTCTTTGGAGTTTGAACTCAGAAAAAAGAGGGAACCAATAAGAAGAGGAAAAGCGGAAGCCAACAGAAAGGGGAAAACAGGAAAAGAGGAAGAAACTTGATTAGTTTATCTAAAATCAGAACTATATATAGTTTGTGTACTGAATATGTAAGTATTAGAGAAAAAAATTTACTTAACTTTTGATTTCTTGTCCTTCTTCGGAGTTTGATCTCAAAAACAACAGGGAACCAACAAGAATAGGAAAAGAGAAAGCCAACGAAAAGGGGAAAACAAGAAAAGAAGACACTTGAATAGTTTACCTAAAAGCAGAACTAAATATAGTTTGTGTACTGAATATGTAAGTATTAGATAAAAAAATTGTACTTAACTTTTGATTTCTTGTTTTTATTCAGAGTTTGATCTCAAAAACAACAGGGAACCAACAAGAAGATGAAAAGAGGAAGCCAACGAAAAGGGGAAAACAAGAAAAGAGGAAGACACTTGAATAGTTTACCTAAAATCAGAACTATATTCTTATTTATGTACTGAATATGTAAGTATTTCAGAAAACAATGTACTCAACTTTTGATTTCTTGTCCTTTTTCGGAGTTTGATCTCAAATACAACAGGGAACCAACAAGAAGAGGAAAAGAGGAAGCCAACTAAAAGGGGAAAACAGGAAAAAAAGAAAATACTTGAATACTTTACCTAAAATCAGAACTATATATACTTTTTGTGTAATGATAACAAATGCTTTCTAGTAAATAAATTCACTTAACTTTTGATTTCTTGTCCTTCTTCGGAGTTTGAACTCAGAAAAAAGCGGGAACCAACAAGAAGAAGAAAAGAGGAAGCCAACTAAAAAGGGGAAAACAGGAAAAAGGAAGACACTTGAATAGTTTACCTAAAATCAGAACTATATATACTTTGTGTACTGAATATGTAAGTTTTCTAGAAAAAAAAAGAATTTACTTAACTTTTGATTTCTTGTCCTTCTTTGGGGTTTGAAGCCAACTAAAACAGGAAAAGGGGAAAACCTTATAAGCACACTTCCTATTACAAACGCACCCTACACAACACACACACTACACAACACACACACAACACACACACCCTACACAACACACACACACTACACAACACACACACACCCTACACAATACAAACAAACTACACAACACACACACTACACAACACACACACACACCTTTCACAACATACACACGTTACACAACACACACACTACATACACACGTTACACAACACACACACTACACACACACCCTACACAATACACACACGTTACACAACACACACACTACACACACACACACTACACACACACCCTACACAATACGCACACACACCCTTCACAACATACACATGTTACACAACACACACACTACATACACACGTTACACAACACACACACTACACACACACACACCCTACACAACACACACACTACACAATACACACACGTTACACAACACACACACTACACACACACCCTAAACAATACAAAACACTTACACAACACATACGTTACACAACACACTGCCTTACTACAGGAACAAAAGTTAAGTAAATTCTTTTTTTTCTAGAAAACTTACATATTCAGCACACAAAGTATATATAGTTCTGATTTTAGGAAAACTATTCAAGTGTCTTCCTTTTTTTCTGTTTTCCCCTTTTTCGTTGGCTTCCTCTTTTCCTCTTTTTGTTGGTACCCTGTTGTATTTGAGATCAAACTCAGAAGAAGGACAAGAAATCAAAAGTTAAGTGAATTTATTTACTAGAAAACTTTTATTATCATTTCACAAAAAGTATATATAGTTCTGATTTTAGGTAAAGTATTCACCATTCACTGCACTTCCTGGCTTTGACTGAGACCTGGATCAGCCCTGAGAACTCTGTGACTCCAGCAGCCCTATCCTCTGCCTTTAACTTCTCCCACTCTCCGAGACTGAGTGGCAGGGGTGGTGGCACAGGTTTGCTCTTGTCTAGGAAGTGGAACTTCACTCCACTTTCATTCTCCCATCTCTCTATTTCTTCCTTTGAATTCCATGCTGTAACTGTATCTTTCCCCACTAAACTGCATATCATTGTCATTTATCGCCCTCCTTCTCCTCTAGGTAACTTCATAGATGAGCTGGATGTTCTTCTGAGTCTCTTCCCCATTGATGGAACCCCGCTCATTCTCCCTGGTGACTTTAATCTTCCATCAAACAAGCTGCAGTTATCAGGTCTCGAACCGCTGCTGTCATCCTTCGACCTTGAGCTCAACCAGACCCCTCCAACGCACAGAGCAGGCAACGTCCTAGACCTGATTTTCAGCAGACCTGTCCCAGCGCTGGATATGACAGTAACCCCCATACACTGCTCAGATCACCACTTTCTATCTTTCACACTCTCCCTCACTGCTCTTGCTGTCAATGCCTCTTCTTCAGGCTGGTCCTTCACTCGACGCAACCTGCACCCCATTTCTCACTCGTCTCTCGCTTCAACTATCCTTACTACCCTTCCACATCCTGATTCTTTTCTTTCTCTTTCTTTGGATACAGCCACAGATACATTGTTTTCTTCACTCTCATCTGCAGTTAACCTTCTGTGTCCTCTTTCCTCCAGGCCAGCTAGATCCTCTCCACCTGCCCCATGGCTGACTGAAGTCCTACGCAGCAACCGGAGAGAGCTAAGGAAGGCAGAGAGGAAGTGGAGGAAGTCCCAGCTTGACTCTGACCTACACTCCTACCAAGCTCTCCTCTACAAGTTCTCAACGGAGGTTACTGCTGCCAAGTCATCCTTCTACAAGGAGAAACTGGAAGCATCATCATCTGACCCACACAAGCTCTTTAGTATTTTCTCCTCTCTTCTCATACCCCCCTCTCCCCCACCACCCTCTTCCCTTACCCCAGAGGATTTTGTCACCTTCTTTGAGGAGAAGGTTAACAAAATCCACTAGTCGTTTTCCTCTTGCTCCACTTCCCTCACCAATACTCCTCCTCTTACCAGTAATTCCTTAACATGCTTCTCTCCTCTTTCCACAGACAAGGTCCTACAGCTACTTAAATCCAGCAACCCGACCACCTGCCCACTGGATCCCATTCCATCCACACTCTTCCAGACAGTCTCCATGGATCTGCTGCCCTTCATCACATTCATCATAAACAGCTCCTTGTCATCAGGACGGGTCCCAGCCGCATTCAAGACTGCCAGAGTGGTTCCAATTCTGAAGAAGCCCACACTGGACAGCTCAGATGTCTGCAACTACCGGCCGGTATCACTCCTTTCTTTTCTATCAAAAATTCTTGAGCGTGCTGTTTATAACCAACTGTCTCTCTTTCTCACCCAGAACCTGCTCCAGGACCCCAACCAGTCCGGCTTCAAACCAGCGCACTCAACAGAAACAGCCCTCATAGCGGTGACTGAGAAGCTCCAGACTGCAAGATCATCCAAACTGTCATCGGTTCTGATCCTTCTGGACCTCTTTGCAGCTTTCGACACGGTGAACCACAAGATCCTTCTATCCGTCCTCGCTGACCTGGGAATCGTGGGCTCTGCATGGAAGTGGTTTGAGTCCTATCTAGAGGGGCGATCTTACCAGGTAACATGGAGAGGGTCTACATCTGCTCCTTGCAGGCTCCTTACTGGTGTCCCTCAAGGCTCAGTGCTAGGTCCTCTCCTCTTTTCACTCTACACCCGTTCTCTTGGTGAAGTAATTGCCTCTCATGGTTTCTCTTACCACTGCTATGCTGATGACACTCAACTAATGCTTTCCTTCCCACCATCTGACACTCAGGTTTGCAGTCGTATCTCTGCATGTCTGACCGACATCTCTTCATGGATGACAGCTCATCTGAAGCTCAATCCCAGCAAGATTGAGCTGCTGTTCATCCCTGGAACTACAGGTCCTCAGCAGGATCTTGTACTGTATGTAGTCTTGTATTTATTCTCTTCTCTGTAGGTGTTCCAGTCTTGCTAGGTATTGCGTTGTCTTTTTTCTAGGTATCAGCACTGGCCCTGTGTTTATGGCAGTGTTTGAGTATAAGAGTAGTTTGGACTTAAACCTGTTTGTACTAGATAGACATTCATACTCTAACTGAACACTAAGCACTTATGTAAGTCGCTCTGGATAAAATGTAAATGTAAAGGAACACAACAAACACTCACACAACACACACACTACACACACACCCTACACAACATACACACCCTAAACAACATTCACACGTTACACAACACACACGTTACACACACACCCTACACAATACACCCCCTTACTACAGATACACAACACTTACACAACACACACACTAAACACACGCCCTACACAACACACAAAAGCTACACAACACACACCCTCACTACACATACACAACACACAACACTTACACAACACACACACACTACACACACACCCTACACAACACACGAAAGCTACACAACACACACCCTCACTACACATACACAACACTTACACAACACACATACTACACACCACACGAAAGCTACACAACACACACCCTCACTACACATACACACACAAAATGTGTACAACATTCATCCTCACTACGCATAACACACTGTATACAATACACACCTTCACTACACGCACACTACACACAACACACTGTATACAATACATACCTTCACTACACAAACACACACAACACACTGATTACAAAACACGCCTTTCATTACACACAGACACCACACAGTTCACACCACACACACACTAATTACAAAACACACCTTCACTACACAGACACCACACACACACTACATACCAAACAAAAGCTACACAACACACACCCTCACTACACATACACAACACTTACACAACACACATAAAATATGTACAACATTCATCCTCACTACGCACAACACACTGTATACAATACACACCTTCACTACACACACACTACACACAACACACTGTATACAATACATACCTTCACTACACACACACACACACACAACACACTGATTACAAAACACGCCTTTCATTACACACAGACACCACACAGTTCACACCACACACACACTAAGTACAAACACACACATTCACTACACACAGACACCACACACACTTCACACCACAAACACACTAATTACAAAACACACCTTCACTACACACAGACTTCACATCACACTGATTACAAAACACACCTTCACTACACAAAGACACCACACACACTGATTACAAAACACACCTTCACTACACAAACACCACACACACTGATTACAAAACACACCTTCACTACACAGACACCACACACACTGATCACCACACACACACTAATTACAAAACATACCTTCACTACACAAAGACACCACACACACTGATTACAAAACACACCTTCACTACACAGACACCACAAACACTTCACACCACAAACACACTAATTACAAAACACACCTTCACTACACACAGACTTCACATCACACTGATTACAAAACACACCTTCACTACACAGACACCACACACACTGATTACAACACACACCTTCACTACACAGACACCACACACACTGATCACCACACACACACTAATTACAAAACACACCTTCACTACACACAACACACTGTATACAATACATACCTTAACTACACACACACACACACACACACACAACACACTGATTACAAAACACGCCTTTCATTACACACAGACACCACACAGTTCACACCACACAAACACTAAGTGCAAACACACACATTCACTACACACAGACACCACACACACTTCACTCCACAAACACACTAATTACAAAACACACCTTCACTACACAGACACCACACACACTGATTACAAAACACACTAAAGATACTAAAATATAAGCTAGTGTAGTTCCTTTTGTTATTTTATTTCGTTTCTTTTCTTTTTTTATTTGTGTTCCTCATATGATATTGTGTATTGGTGTGGATGTGTTGGAAATATATCTGTTTATCTGTACTTTCCAGTTTTCTCACTGGTTGACCATCTTAACCCACTCACACCGCACATGTTATTGTTCCCACACTCTCCTCTAGACCGTAGCCTTTTGTGGGAATGCAACAACAGTGTCTGCAGGATGTTGGTTGATTTCATTACATTGAAAGAAGTATTTTCCTTTTCACTGGTATATGGAAGAACATAGATATTTAGTGGTTTTCAGTGTTTTTTTTTTTTGTTATTCTGACCAGCCGACCAATGAAATGTGGTTGGGTGTTAAGCTTCTGTATAGGCTGATCAGGTTCTTCCAGACTAGACACTGAATCATTTTTATGGTTCTGTCATTGTTTACAGGGACATTGTCGTGCTTAAAGAGGAAAGACTCTAGAATAGTGCTGTATGCTGTAGAGTTCCCTTCACCAGAACGAGGGGATCCAGCTCAAACCACGAAAAGAACAGACCCAGAATAAAATAAAAACATTCTTTACTTGCAATGTAAGTCAATGGAATCAAATCTATTTTCCAAGCTATTTTAAAACATTTTTATTGGTCCATTCAACATGATTTTTTCACACAGTGTAAATGGCAGCTGTTGTGTTTTAAAAATGTGAAAAAATAAAAATCTACAAAAATGAATATACAAACCGGATTCCAAAAAAGTTGGGACACTAAACAAATTGTGAGTAAAAACTGAATGCAATGATGTGGAGGTGCCAACATCTAAATCTAAACTGTATACAATACATACTTTCACTACACACACACACACACACACACAACACACTGATTACAAAACACGCCTTTCATTACACACAGACACCACACAGTTCACACCACACACACACTAAGTACAAACACACACATTCACTACACACAGACACCACACACACTTCACACCACAAACACACTAATTACAAAACACACCTTCACTACACACAGACTTCACATCACACTGATTACAAAACACACCTTCACTACACAAACACCACACACACAGATTACAAAACACACCTTCACTACACACAGACTTCACATCACACTGATTACAAAACACACCTTCACTACACAGACACCACACACACTGATCACCACACACACACTAATTACAAAACATACCTTCACTACACAAAGACACCACACACACACTGATTACAAAACACACCTTCACTACACAGACACCACAAACACTTCACACCACAAACACACTAATTACAAAACACACCTTCACTACACACAGACTTCACATCACACTGATTACAAAACGCACCTTCACTACACACAGACACCACACACACTGATTACAACACACACCTTCACTACACAGACACCACACACACTGATCACCACACACACACTAATTACAAAACACACCTTCACTACACACAACACACTGTATACAATACATACCTTCACTACACACACACACACACACACACACACAACACACTGATTACAAAACACGCCTTTCATTACACACAGACACCACACAGTTCACACCACACACACACTAAGTACAAACACACACATTCACTACACACAGACACCACACACACTTCACACCACAAACACACTAATTACAAAACACACCTTCACTACACAGACACCACACACACTGATTACAAAACACACCTTCACTACACACAGACACCACACACTGATTACAAAACACACCTTCACTACACAGACACCACACACACTGATTACAAAACACACCTTCACTACACACGGACACCACACACTAATTACAAAACACACCTGATTTTATTAAGATACTAAAATATAAGCTAATGTAGTTCCTTTTGTTATTTTCTTTCGTTTCTTTTCTTTTTTTATTTGTGTTCCTCATATGATATTGTGTATTGGTGTGGATGTGTTGGAAATATATCTGTTTATCTGTACTTTCTAGTTTTCTCACTGGTTGACCATCTTAACCCACTCACACCGCACATGTTATTGTTCCCACACTCTCCTCTAGACTGTAGCCTTTTGTGGGAATGCAACAACAGTGTCTGCAGGATGTTGGTTGATTTCATTACATTGAAAGAAGTATTTTCCTTTTCACTGGTATATGGAAGAACATAGATATTTAGTGTTTTTCAGTGTTTTTTTTTTTGTTATTCTGACCAGCCGACCAATGAAATGTGGTTGGGTGTTAAGCTTCTGTATAGGCTGATCAGGTTCTTCCAGACTAGACATTAAATCAATTTTATGGTTCTGTCATTGTTTACAGGGATGTTGTCGTGCTTAAAGAGGAAAGACTCTTTAGAATAGTGCTGTATGCTGTAGAGTTCCCTTCACCAGAACGAGGGGATCCAGCTCAAACCACGAAAAGAACAGACCCAGAATAAAATAAAAACATTCTTTACTTGCAATGTAAGTCAATGGAATCAAATCTATTTTCCAAGCTATTTTAAAACATTTTTATTGGTCCATTCAACATGATTTTTTCACACAGTGTAAATGGCAGCTGTTGTGTTTTAAAAATGTGAAAAAATAAAAATCTACAAAAATGAATATACAAACCGGATTCCAAAAAAGTTGGGACACTAAACAAATTGTGAGTAAAAACTGAATGCAATGATGTGGAGGTGCCAACATCTAATACTTTATTCAGAATAGAACACAAATCACAGATCAAAAGTTTAAACTGAGAGAATTTATCATTTTAAGGGAAAAATATGTTGTTCCAAAATTTCATGGCGTCAACAAATCCCAAAAAAGTTGGGTATAAAAAGAGCTTCTCAGAGCGTCAGTGTCTCTCTGAAGCCAAGATGGTAAGAGGATCACCAATTCCACCATTGTTGCGCAGAAAGATAGTACACCAAAACCAGAATGGTGCTACCCAGCGTAAAATAGCAAAGACTTTTAAGTGATCATCATCAACCGTGCATAACATCATCAAAAGATTCAGAGAGTCTGGAGCAATCACTGTGCGTAAGCGTCAAGGCCGTAAAACTCTACTGGATGCTCGTGATCTCCGGGCCCTTAAACGTCACTGCACCTCAAACAGGAATGCCACTGTCAAAGAAATAACAGAATGGGCTCAGGAATACTTCCAGAAAGCATTGTCCGTGAACACAATCCACCGTGCCATCTGCCGTTGCCAGCTGAAACTCTACAGTGCAAAGAGGAAGCCATTTCTAAGCAAACTCCACAAGCTCAGACGTTGCACTGGGCCAGGGGTCTTTTAAAATGGAGTGTGGCAAATGGAAGACTGTTTTGTGGTCAGACGAGGCGCGATTTGAAGTTCTTTATGGAACACTGGGACTCCATGTCATCCGGACCAGAGAGGACGAGGAGTTGTTATCAACGCTCCGTTCAGAAGCCTGCATCACTGATGGTATGGGTTTGCATGAGTGCTTGTGGCATGGGCAGCTTGCATGTCTGAACATGTCATGTTCAGGTTCTAGAACAACATATGCTCTCATCTAGACGTCATCTCTGTCAGAGAAGACCCTGCATTTTTCAACAAGATAATGCCAGACCACATTCTGCAGCAATCACAACATCATGGCCACGTAGGAGAAGGATCCGGGTACTGAAATGGCCAGCCTGCAGTCCAGATCTTTCACCTATAGAGAACATTTGGAGCATCATAAAGAGGAAGGTGCGACAAAGAAGGCCCAAGACGATTGAACAGTTAGAGGCCTGTATTAGACATGAATGGGAGAGCATTCCTATTTCTAAACTTGAGAAACTAACTTGTCTCCTCTGTCCCCAGACGTCTGTTGAGTGTTGTAAGAAGAAGGGGGGATGCCACACAGTGGTAAAAATGGCCTTGTCCCAACTTTTTTGGGATTTGCTGACGCCATAATTTTGAAACATATTTTTCCCTTAAAACGATACATTCTCTCAGTTTAAACTTTTGATCTGTGATTTGTATTCTATTCTGAATAAAATATTAGATGTTGGCACCTCCACATCATTGCATTCAGTTTTTATTCACAATTTGTTTAGTGTCCCAACTTTTTTGAAATCCGGTTGGCACATGTTTTTCATTGGACAGCGATGATATGTAGATTATATTCCATTGAAATATATACACTGCTCAAAAAATAAAGTTAACACTTAAACAACACTATATAACTCCAAGTAAATCAAACTTATGTGACATCAAATTGTCCAAGCAACACTGTTTGCAATCAATTTCACATGCTGTTGTGCAAATGGAATAGACAACAGGTGGAGATTATTGGTAATTAGTAAGACACACTAAATAAAGGAGTGGTCCTGCAGGCGGGAACCACAGACCACACTTTTTTCACATTTTGCACAGCATCATGACTTTTTGGAAACATTCACATTATAAATAATTATTTTAGAAAATGTATTTACTTGTTTTTTTCAATATTGTAATTGAGGCTCAGCCAAATACATATAATAATAATAATAATAATAATAATAATAATAATAATAATAAAAATTTACAGCTTTTGAACATTAGCTCCACTGACAGTGAGCGTGTTATTCAGTACTGCAGTTCTGCTCAGTCCTGGTGGAGAAGCTCCTCTGCATTGCATGTTGTACTGTTTTCCTGCTCTCTCAGTTCACTTCAGGAAGAGCTTCTTCATCACTTCATTAGTTCATCACATACTGTGAGCAGAAAAAACACCTCCAGAAGCAGCACTGAGAATGTCTATCTAACCCACACCAACAGAAATAGAGATGACAACACAGCGCCGCCATGTGGACCACAAAGACAATGCATTTTAATAATCTACCAATTAACTTCATACACAATAAAAAAAGAAATATTTTATTCATCAATGCTCTTTTTGAAGCCAACATATGACATTGTATTGACTTTTACCATATATTATTATTACATTAATGTTTCCACAAAGTATAAACACTATTACGAAAATCTTTATATCACTTAATGGTCCAGTGAAGACATTAACAAGTAAAGATAATTTAATCCTCTCATCCAAAATGAAGACGGAAAAAGGAAAACGTTCATTTACAAGGACATCTCAATGTGAATATCTTAGTGAGTAGTTTAGACAACCTGACAGACACATTTGTTTAACTTTTTAAACCTAATCTTTCAGAGTAAGCATTTAGATGAAGAGAGAGGTATGAAATGATATTTAACATTTAGATATACAATCATATAGAACAACTAGAAGACACTGCAATTATTGTCTTTAACTGAAAATCAGAACTTTGTTACTTTTCTACTTAATATGTACTGTTTCTACACAGTTTCTCTAATTTCTCAATATTGTAAATTTTAAACAGTGTGGACAGTGGGAAACTAAAAATGTGATAATAGTGTCCAATTAATTTACAATGAGACATTTTACTAGTCATTAATGTAAAGTGGAGCACCCACACATTCATTTAAAGTACTGTATATTCAAAATATTAGCAAATATAAAATAAACATAAAACACAAAATAATGTCAATTATTTAGAAGTAAATGTAATAAAATTACAACTTTAATAGTTTGTTTGGACTCTGTATTTAGTATGGGAACATTAAATACAAAACAAATATTTTAAATATATTTTGAATTCAATTCAAGTTTATTTTACAACGATGTTGCCACAAAGCAGCTTTACAGAAGTTCTGAAAACAGACAGTTACAACATATGTCCCCAGTGAGCAAGCCAGAGGCGACAGTGGCAAGAAAAAACTCCCTCAGACTGGAGGAAGAAACCTTGGGAGGAACCAAGACTCACAAGGGGAGACCCATCCTCCTCTGGTCAAACAGTATTTACAGTTAATAAACTAAATATCAAAGAAAAGAGTCTCTGTTGAAATCTGGATAGCAAAGCTTTAGAAGCTGCACATGTAGAGGCAGTCTCTGACTGAGGCAGTCTCTCACTGAGTCTTTATGTAAAGTGGGCGTGAGCTGAAACAGTCCCATCCTATCTCAATGGTGGAGCATCTAAATGGTACAGTGATGTAACTGAGGGTGTAGCAGTTGACAGAAATGGACAGAAGAGCTGGCTGGTGATGGGTGAGGAGGAGGCCCTGATGGTCAGTCCTCCAACAGCGTTCAACAGACGGGAGGACAGTGATTATCTCAGGAAGAGGAAAGAGAGAAAGTTAGTTCGACTCAGGAGTACGACTGTAGAGAATATGAAAGTAAACAGATAACAGAGTGTGGCTGGTGACTCCGGCAGATCTAACTACAACAGCCTAAACTAAAAGGAGAGAACCAGAAGCTAACATAGACATGAGACCACCCTGAGACACTGGCATCCCCCCACTCCACCGCCAACAAACAAACAGCACCAACATCTCAGTTCTGAACTAACTGAAGTTTATTCAGGTTCCTGCTGGAGCATCCTGACAGTAATGCATTACAGTAATCTAGCCTTGAGGTTCTAAAGACATGCATTAACTTTTCAGAATCAAACACAGATAACACATTTCTTAACTTTGAAATGTTTCGCAGGTGAAGAAACTCTGTTCTTGTAATATTACCTATGTGTTGGTTAAACGTCAGATCTGAGTCAATTGTCACACCAAGAGTTTTGGCTGCTGAACCAGGAGCTACAGAGAAGTCAGCAAGATTTAACATTAAATCTGAACATTTAATCCAAGCAGTCTTAGGACCGAGAAGGAGAACTTCTGTTTTATCAGGGTTCAAAAGAAGGAAGTTCTGCAGCATCCAGTGTCTTTATTATAGCACTTTATTAGTTAAACTAAAATCAAAAACTAAATATAATTTATATTCTAGAAACAAACATATTTTCTTAACTCTAGATTACTTGCCCTTCTTCAGAGTGTGAACTAAGATGAAGAGGGGCTAGAATATGAAGAAGAATGGGAAGACACTTCATTAGTTTACCTAAAACCAGACCTAACTATAGTTTGTGTACTGAATATGTAAGTATTAGAGAAAAAAATTTACTTAACTTTTGATTTCTTTTCCTTCTTCGGAATTTGATCTCAGAAAAAAGAGGGAACCTACAAGAAGAGGAAAAGGGGATAGCAACTAAAAGGGGAAAATAGGAAAAAAAGACACTTGAATAGTTTACTTAAAACCCGAACTAACCATAGTTTGTGTACTGAAGTATTAGATTTAAAAAAATTACTTAACTTTTGATTTCTTGTTTTTCTTCGGAGTTTGATCTCAAAAACAACAGGGAACCAACAAGAAGATGAAAAGAGGAAGCCAATAAAAAGGGGAAAACAAAAAAAGAGGAAGACACTTGAATAGTTTACCTAAATTCAGAAGTGTATACACTTTGTGTACTGAATATGTAAGTTTAAAAAAAAAATTAACTCAAAAAGAGGAAGACACTTGAATAGTTTACCTAAAATCAGAAATGTATATACTTTGTATACTGAATATGTAAGTATTACAGAAAAAAGAATTTACTCAACTTTTGATTTCTTGTTCTTCTTCGGAGTTTGAACTCAGAAAAAAAAAGAGGGAACCAACAAGAAAAGGAAAAGAGGAAGCCAACTAAAAGGGGAAAAGAGGAAAAAAGGAAAACACTTGAATATTTCATCTAAAATCAGAACTATATATATATATATATGTTGTGTACTGAATACATAAGTTTTCTAAAAAATAAATTTACTTAACTTTTGGTTTCTTGTCCCACTTTTGATCTCAAGTACAACAGGCAACCAACAAAAAGAAGAAAAGAGGAAGCCAACGAAAAGGGGAAAACAGGAAAAGAGGAAGACACTTGAATAGTTTACCTAAAATCAGAACTATATCATTATTTATATACTGAATATGTAAGTATTACAGAAAAAAATGTACTTAACTTTTGATTTCTTGTCCTTCTTCGGAGTTTGAACTCAGAAAAAAAAGAGGGAACCAACAAGAAGAGGAAAAGAGGAAGCCGACTAAAAGGGGAGAACAGGAAAAAAGGAAAACACTTGAATAGTTTATCTAAAATCAAAACTATATATATACTTTGTGTACTGAATATATAAGTATTCTAGAAAATACATTTACTTAACTTTTGATTTCTTGTCCTTCTTCAGAGTTTGAACTCAGAAAAAAGAGGGACCCAACTAAAAGGGGAAAACAGGAAAAGAGGAAGACACTTGAATAGTTTACCTAAAATCAGAACTATATCATTATTTATATACTGAATATGTAAGTATTACAGAAAAAAATGTACTTAACTTTTGATTTCTTGTCCTTCTTCGGAGTTTGAACTCAGAAAAAAAAGAGGGAACCAACAAGAAGAGGAAAAGAGGAAGCCGACTAAAAGGGGAGAACAGGAAAAAAGGAAAACACTTGAATAGTTTATCTAAAATCAAAACTATATATACTTTGTGTACTGAATATATAATTATTCTAGAAAATACATTTACTTAACTTTTGATTTCTTGTCCTTCTTCAGAGTTTGAACTCAGAAAAAAGAGGGACCCAACTAAAAGGGGAAAACAGGAAAAGAGGAAGACACTTGAATAGTTTACCTAAAATCAGAACTAACCATAGTTTGTGTACTGAATATGTAAGTATTACAGAAAAAGAATTTACTCAACTTTTGATTTCTTGTCCTTCTTCGGAGTTTGAACTCAGAAAAAAGAGGGAACCAACTAAAAGGGGAAAAGAGGAAAAGAGGAAGACACTTGAATAGTTTATCTAAAATCAGAACTATATATATTTTGTGTACTGAATATGTAAGTTTTCTAGAAAAAAAAGAATTTCCTTAACTTTTGATTTCTTGTACTTCTTTGGGGTTTGAAGCCAACTAAAACAGGAAAAGGGGAAAACCTTATAAGCACACTTCCTATTACAAACGCACCCTACACAACACACACACACACTACACAACACACACACTACACAACACACACACCCTACACAACATATATACGTTACACAACATACACCCTCACTACAGATACACTACACACAAAACTTACACAACACACACTACACACACACCACACACACCCAACACAACACACAAAAGCTACACAACACACACCCTCTTTACACATACACAACACACACAAACACAATGTATACAACACTCATCTTCACTACACACAACACACTGATTACAAAACACCTTCACAACATACAGACAGCACACACACACACACTACACACACCGTACACAACATACACACTTTACACAAGACACACCCTACACAATACACACCCCTCACTACAGATGCACAACACACAACCCTTACACAACACACACACCCTACACAACACCCAAAAGCTACACAACACACACCCTCACAACACATACACAACAGACACACTACACACACACACACAATGTGTAGAACACTCATTCTCACTATGCACAACACACTATACAATACACACCTTCACTACACACACACTACACACAACACACTGATTACAAAACACACCTTCACTACACACACACACACACACACACACACACAACGGTTACAAAACACCCCTTCACTACACACAGACACCACACACTAATTACAAAACACACCTTCACTACACACAGACACCACACACACACTAATTACAAAACACACCTTCACTACACACACACACACACACACACAACGGTTACAAAACACCCCTTCACTACACACAGACACCACACACTGATTACAAAACACACCTTCACTACACACAGACACCACACACTGATTACAAAACACACCTTCACTACACACAGACACCACACACTGATTACAAAACACACCTTCGCTACACACAGACACCACACACTAATTACAAAACACACCTTCACTACACAGACACCACACACTGATTACAAAACACACCTTCACTACACACAGACACCACACACTGATTACAAAACACACCTTCACTACACACAGACACCACACACACTGATTACAAAACACACCTTCACTACACACAGACACCACACACTAATTACAAAACACACCTTCACTACACACAGAAACCACACACTAATTACAAAACACACCTTCACTACACACTAATTACAAAACACACCTTCACTACACACAGACACCACACACTAATTACAAAACACACCTTCACTACACACAGACACCACACACACTAATTGCCCGTTGACAAAGTTTTAACAGCTTCATAATCAGCTCAGTCACATCTTCACAGGTTTTTAAGTACATGTTGATAGAGAGATCTTCTAAATATGAATATTACTCTGTTCATTATGATATTTTAAACACTGAGACATACACATTTCAGCTCAGTGATAAACAAACTGAGCAGAAAGTACAGATGTTAGCATTGTTAGCATAAGAGCTGTACAGGATTACAGACAGTTCCAGTTCCGTTAGTTCAGGTTAATCAGTCTGAAATATAATCTAAGA
The DNA here is from genome assembly GCA_021613375.1 of Megaleporinus macrocephalus. Taxonomy (NCBI): domain Eukaryota; kingdom Metazoa; phylum Chordata; class Actinopteri; order Characiformes; family Anostomidae; genus Megaleporinus; species Megaleporinus macrocephalus. The sequence goes on from CM038722.1 coordinate 17,549,357, forward strand.
GTTAATCTGAGAGTGAAGATGAACAGAGGAGACGATCTGATGATGAAACATTTCCTGATTGAGAGAAACGGACTACAGCGGTTTAGCTGATAGCTAAATTTCACACAGCTGGTGAGAACTTAGCTTTCTAAAGTTTCTGTCTGACTGACCTGCTGCTGCTCTCTGGCTGAACGAGTGATTTCTCTGCTCCTGTCAGCTCCACTCTCCTCTCTCTCCTCCCGTTCTCCTCGTAGTGACCTCCTCTAAACACATTCTTACATCATAACAGCTCGAGGAGCCACAACAACTGACAGCTCGTTCTGCTGTACGTCACCGTTTTTGGCTTTCTACTGTTGATTAGTCTCATTAGTCACTTCAGATCAACAATAATAAAATAATTAAAAATTTTAAAAAGTCTCAGCATGTTATTAGGCTCATATATATTTCAGTGTTTGATTATAAACACAGGACTCACTGAAAGTAATTGAATAAAAAAAACAGGACACATAAATCTTGAAACTTGGGCTGTAGAATGAAATAAGGCTACAACCTGATTAGTATTGCACTTCATTTTAATACATAAATGTATATATATTTTTGGTAAATAACAGCAGAGTGCTGTAACGCGGTTTTTTCTCTCTCTGTTTCGTTCATACTTTTTTCTCCTCTTCTTTCGCGCCCTTCTGTCTATCTTTCGCCTCATAGGTGGACCAGAGTGTCATTCTTCGTCCCTCGTCTCTTGCTGGCCAATCAGAGGGCACGTTTGGACCAATACAAGGGCGGGACTTGCGTAGCAGGCTTCAGGCTCGCTTGTTTGGATGTGTTTGTGGAGCTGCGTGTTTACAAAACGCTGTTCTGTTTTGTTAACGTGTTTGTCTCACAGATTAGACCCTGTGTTATTGTCTTGATAGTTTGTGGTGACTTGTATTGCTGTTGTATCAGTAATTGTGGAGCACTTACACTTCCACACGTACATTATATTACCAAAAGTATTCACTCACTAATACAAATCACTGTATGCAGTTACTTCCATGGCCACGGCTGTATAAAACCAAGCATGTGAGCGAGACTGCTTCTACAAACATTAGTAAAAGAATGGGACGCTCTCAGGAGCATGGTACTGTGATAGGATGCCACCTGTCCAGTCGTGAAATTTCCTCAACACCAAATATTCCACAACTGCTACAGCCTTCATGTGGCCTTTAGATTAGCTCAAAAACAGAGCGTAGAGAGCTTCATGGAATGGGTTTCCATGGCCGAGCAGTTGCATCCAAGTCTTACATCACCAAGCACAATGCAAAGCGTCGGATGCAGTGGTGTAAAGCACATTGCCACTGGACTAAGGAAAAGTGGAGACAGGTTCTCTGGAGTGACCAATCACGCTTCTCCTCTGGCAATCTGATGGATAAGTCTGGGTTTGGTGGTTGCCAGGGGAACGGTTTCTTGTCTGACTGCATTGTGCCAAGTGTAAAGTTTGGTGGAGGGGGAATTATGGTATGGTGTGTTTTTCAGGAGTTAGGCTCGACCGCTTAGTTCCAGTGAAAGGAACTCTTACTGAGGTCAGCAGACGAAGAGATTTTGGACAATTTCATGCTCCCAACTTTCTGGGAACAATTTGGGGACGGCTGCTTCCTGTTCACAACAGTGCACAAAACAAGGTCCATAGAGACATGGATAACCGAGTTTGCTGTGGAAGAACTTGACTGGCCTGCAAAGAGTCCTGACCTCAACCTGATAGAACACCTTTGGGATGAATTAGAGCGAAAATACGAGCCAGGCCTTCTCGTGTAAGCGCTTCTGGATGAACAGTCAAACATTCCCATAAACACACTCCTAAACCGTGTGGAGAGGCTTCCCAAAAGAGTTGAAGCTATTAAGTTTCAAGTTTATTTGTCATTTGCACATCATGTCAGATCTGACTAATGCATTGCAATGCTTGGGGTGAGGCTCAGATACAACTCTACAGTAGGGCAGCATTATATATGTAAAACAGTGCAAACATACAATAAATTTGCAATATTAAAGTAAAAATAAGCTAGAAAATATACATTTAGTAATAACTGAAATATATAAAGGACTATACAAAACATACACAAGATATATACATAAGATAGATACAGGAGGACATATGTAGAAACTTTTGCATAGTCAGGTTACCTAAGAAAATATATATGTTTAAAGTGACTAAGTGATATTGTCCAAAGCAGCGATATCAGAATAAATAATATAATAGTATAATATAATATAATATAATATGATGATGAGCGAGTACTTTTGTAAATATAGTGTAGGCAGTCTGACTGTCAGGATATACTAGTTGTGGATACCTCCTCCTGTATTGTCGGTATAGATTATCTTAGAGTAGCATTATATGATTTTATTAAATAAGATACTAAAATATAAGCTAGTGTAGTTCCTTTTGTCATTTTCTTTCGTTTCATTTCTTTTTTATTTGTGTTCCTCATATGATATTGTGTATTGGTGTGGATGTGTTGGAAATATCTTTATCTGTACTTTCTAGTTTTCTCACTGGTTGACCATCTTAACCCACTCACACCGCACATGTTATTGTTCCCACACTCTCCCTCTAGACTGTAGCCTATTGTGGGAGTGCAACAACTGTGTCTGCAGGATTGATGTTGTTTGATTTCATTACATTGGAAAAAGTATTTTCTCTTTTCACTGGTATATGGAAGAGCATAGATATTTAGTGGTTTTCAGTGGGTTTTTTTTTTTATTCTGACCAGCCCACCAATGAAATGTGGTTGGGGTTTAAGCTTCTGTATAGGCTGATCAGGTTCTTCCAGACTAGACACTGAATCATTTTTATGGTTCTGTCATTGTTTACAGGGAGGTTGTCGTGCGTAAAGAGGAAAGACTCTTTAGAATAGTGCTGTATGCTGTAGAGTTCCCTTCACCAGAACGAGGGGATCCAGCTCAAACCATGAAAAACAGACCCAGACTTTACAGGAGAGAATAAAAACATTCTTTAGTTTTAATGTAAGTCAATGGAACCAAATCTATTTTCCAAGCTATTTAAAACATTTTTATTGGTCCATTCAACATGATTTTTTCACACAGTGTAAACGGCAGCTGTTGTGTTTAAAGAATGTAAAAAAATAACATTTTACAAAAGTGTTTCTCATTGGACAGCGACGATATGTAGATTATATTCCATTGAAATATATACACTGCTCAAAAAATAAAGTTAACACTTAAACAACACTATATAACTCCAAGTAAATCAAACTTCTGTGACATCAAATCTGTCCAAGCAACACTGATTGACAATCAGTTTCACATGCTGTTGCGCAAATGGAATAGACAACAGGTGGAAATTATTGGTAATTAGTAAGACACACTAAATAAAGGAGTGGTCCTGCAGGTGGGGACCAAAGACCACACTTTTTTCACATTTTGCACAGCATCATGACTTTTTGGAAACATTCACATTATAAATAATTATTTTAGAAAATGTATTTACTTGTTTTTTTCAATATTGTAATTGAGGCTCAGGCAAATACATATAATAATAATAATAATAATAATAATAAGAAGAAGAAGAAGAAGAAGAAGAAAAAGAAGAAGCAATCTCTAAGAATTGAAAATTTACAGCTTTTGAACATTAATCATGTTTATTACAGTAAAATATAAAAATAAAAATAGTTCAGCTCCACTGACAGTGAGCGTGTTATTCAGTACTGCAGTTCTGCTCAGTCCTGGTGGAGAAGCTCCTCTGCATTGCATGTTGTACTGTTTTCCTTCTCTCTCAGTTCACTTCAGGAAGAGCTTCTTCATCACTTCATTAGTTCATCACATACTGTGAGCAGAAAAAACACCTCCAGAAGCAGCACTGAGAATGTCTATCTAACCCACACCAACAGAAATAGAGATGACTTCACAGCGCGCCATGTGGACCACAAAGACAATGCATTTTAATAATCTACCAATTAACTTAATACACAATAAAAAAAGAAATATTTTATTCATCAATGCTCTTTTTGAAGCCAACATATGACATTATATTGACTTTTATCATATATTATTATTACATTAATGTTTCCACAAAGTATAAACACTATTACGAAAATCTTTATATCACTTAATGGTTCAGTGAAGACATTAACAAGTAAAGATAATTTAATCCTCTCGTCCAAAATGAAGACAGAAAAAGGAAAACGTTTATTTCTATAAAAGGACATCTCAATGTGAATATCTTAGTGAAGAGTTTAGACAACCTGACAGACACATTTGTTTAACTTTTCAACCTAATCCTTCAGAGTAAGCATTTAGATAAAGAGAGAGGTATGAAATGATATTTGACATTTAGATATACAATCATATAGAACAACTAGAAGACACTGCAATTATTGTCTTTAACTGAAAATCAGAACTTTGTTACTTTTCTACTTAATAAGTACTGTTTCTACACAGTTTCTCTAATTTCTCAATATTGTAAATTTTAACAGTGTGGACAGTGGGAAACTAAAAATGTGATAATAGTGTCCAATTAATTTACAATGAGACATTTTACTAGTCATTAATGTAAAGTGGAGCACCCACACATTCATTTAAAGTACTGTATATTCAAAATATTAGCAAATATAAAATAAACATAAAACATAAAATAATGTCAAGAAGTAAATGTAATAAAATTACAACTTTAATAGTTTGTTTGGACTCTGTATTTAGTATGGGAACATTAAATACAAAACAAATATTTTAAACATATTTTGAATTCAATTCAAGTTTATTTTACATGGTATGTTGCCACAAAGCAGCTTTACAGAAGTTCTGAAAACAGACAGTTTACAACATATGTCCCCAGTGAGCAAGCCAGAGGCGACAGTGGCAAGAAAAAACTCCCCTCAGACTGGAGGAAGAAAACCTTGGGAGGAACCAAGACTCACAAGGGAGACCCATCCTCCTCTGGTCAAACAGTATTTACAGTTAATACACTAAATACCAAAGAAAAGAGTCTCTGTTTGAAATCTGGATAGCAAAGCTTTAGAAGCTGCACATGTAGAGGCAGTCTCTGACTGAGGCAGTCTCTCACTGAGTCTTTATGTAAAGTGGGGCGTGAGCTGAAACAGTCCCATCCTACTCTCAATGGTGGAGCATCCTAAAATGGTACAGTGATGTAACTGAGGGTGTAGCAGTTGACAGAAATGGACAGAAGAGCTGGCTGGTGATGGGTGAGGAGGAGGCCCTGATGGTCAGTCCTCCAACAGCGTTCAACAGACGGGAGGACAGTGATTATCTCAGGAAGAGGAAAGAGGGAAAGTTAGTTCGACTCAGGAGTACGACTGTAGAGAATATGAAAGTAAACAGATAACAGAGTGTGGCTGGTGACTCCCGGCAGATCTAACTACAACAGCCTAAACTAAAAGGAGAGAACCAGAAGCTAACATAGACATGAGACCACCCTGAGACACTGGCATCCCCCCACTCCACCGCCAACAAACAACAGCACCAACATCTCAGTTCTGAACTAACTGAAGTTTATTCAGGTTCCTGCTGGAGCATCCTGACAGTAATGCATTACAGTAATCTAGCCTTGAGGTTATAAAGACATGCATTAACTTTTCAGAATCAAACACAGATAACACATTTCTTAACTTTGAAATGTTTCGCAGGTGAAGAAACTCTGTTCTTGTAATATTACCTATGTGTTGGTTAAACGTCAGATCTGAGTTAATTGTCACACCAAGAGTTTTGGCTGCTGAACCAGGAACTACAGAGAAGTCAGCAAGATTTAACATTAAATCTGAACATTTAATCCAAGCAGTCTTAGGACCGAGAAGGAGAACTTCTGTTTTATCAGGGTTCAAAAGAAGGAAGTCTGCAGCATCCAGTGTCTTTATTATAGCACTTTATTAGTTAAACTAAAATCAAAACTAAATATAATTTATATTCTAGAAACAAACATATTTTCTTAACTCTAGATTACTTGCCCTTCTTCAGAGTGTGAACTAAGATGAAGAGGGGGCTAGAATATGAGAAGAAATGGGAAGACACTTCATTAGTTTACCTAAAACCAGACCTAACTATAGTTTGTGTACTGAATATGTAAGTATTAGAGAAAAAAATGTACTTAACTTTTGATTTCTTTTCCTTCTTCGGAATTTGATCTCAGAAAAAAGAGGGAACCTACAAGAAGAGGAAAAGGGGAAGGCAACTAAAAGGGGAAAATAGGAAAAAAAAAGACACTTGAATAGTTTACTTAAAACCCGAACTAACCATAGTTTGTGTACTGAAGTATTAGATTTAAAAAAATTACTTAACTTTTGATTTCTTGTTTTTCTTCGGAGTTTGATCTCAAAAACAACAGGGAACCAACAAGAAGATGAAAAGAGGAAGCCAATAAAAAGGGGGGAAAACAAAAAAAAGAGGAAGACACTTGAATAGTTTACCTAAATTCAGAAGTGTATACACTTTGTGTACTGAATATGTAAGTTTAAAAAAAAATTGACTCAAAAAGAGGAAGACACTTGAATAGTTTACCTAAAATCAGAAATGTATATACTTTTGTATACTGAATATGTAAGTATTACAGAAAAAGAATTTACTCAACTTTTGTGATTCTTGTTCTTCTTCGGAGTTTGAACTCAGAAAAAAAGAGGGAACCAACAAGAAAAGGAAAAGAGGAAGCCCAACTAAAAGGGGAAAACAGGAAAAAAGGAAAACCCTTGAATAGTTCATCTAAAATCAGAACTATATATATGTTGTGTACTGAATATATAAGTTTTCTAAAAAATAAATTTACTTAACTTTTGGTTTCTTGTCCCACTTTTGATCTCAAATACAACAGGGTACCAACAAGAAGAGGGAAAGGGAAAACAGGAAAAGAGGAAGACACTTGAATAGTTTACCTAAAATCAGAAGTGTATATACTTTGTAGACTGAATATGTAAGTATTACAGAAAAAGAATTTACTTAACTTTTGATTTCTTGTCTTCTTCGGAGTTTGAACTCAGAAAAAAAAAGAGGGAACCAACAAGAAGAGGAAAGAGGAAGTCGACTAAAAGGGGGAGAACAGGGAAAAGAGGAAGACACTTGAATAGTTTATCTAAAATCAAAACTATATATATACTTTGTGTACTGAATATATAAGTATTCTAGAAAATACATTTACTTAACTTTTGATTTCTTGTCCTTCTTCAGAGTTTTGAACTCAGAAAAAAGAGGGACCCAACTAAAAGGGGAAAACAGGAAAAGAGGAAGACACTTGAATAGTTTACCTAAAATCAGAACTAACTATAGTTTGTGAACTGAATATGTAAGTTTTCTAGAATAAAAATGTACTCAACTTTTGATTTCTTGTCCTTCTTCGGAGTTTGCACTTAGAAAAAAGAGGGAACCAACAAGAAGAGGAAAAGAGGAAGCCAACTAAAAGGGGAAAAGAAGAAAAGAGGAAGACACTTGAATAGTTTACCTAAAATCAGAAGTGTATATACTTTGTGTACTGAATATGTAAGTTGTTTAGAAAAAAAATGTACTTAACTTTTGATTTCTTGTCCTTCTTCGGAGTTTGAACTCAGAAAAAAAGAGGGAACCAACAAGAAGAGTAAAAGAGGAAGCCAACTAAAAGGCGAAAACAGGAAAAGAAGGAGAGAATTAATTAGTTTACCTAAAACCAGAACTAACTATAGTTTGTGTACTAAATATGTAAGTTTTCTAGAAAAAAAGTATTTACTTAACCTTTGATTTCTTGTCCTTCTTCTGAGTTTGAACTTAGAAAAAAGACGGAACCAACAAGAAGAGGAAAAGAGGAAGCCAACTAAAAGGGGAAAAGAGGAAGACACTTGAATAGTTTACCTAAAATCAGAACTAACTATAGTTTGTGTACTGAATATGTAAGTTTTCTAGAAATAAAATGTACTTAACTTTTGATTTCTTGTCCTTCTTTTGGAGTTTGGACTCAGAAAAAAGAGGGACCAACAAGAAGAGGAAAAGAGGAAGCCAACTAAAAGGGGGAAAAAGAAGAAAAGAGGAAGATACTTGAATAGTTTACCTAAATTCAGAACTAACTATAGTTTGTGTACTGAATATGTAAGTTTTTCTAGAAATAAAATGTACTTAACTTTTGATTTCTTGTCTTTCTTTGGAGTTTTGAACTCAGAAAAAAGAGGGAACCAACAAGAAGAGGAAAAGAGGAAGCCAACTAAAAGGCGAAAAGAGGAAGACACTTGAATAGTTTACCTAAATTCAGAACTAACTATAGTTTGTGTACTGAATATGTAAGTTTTCTAGAAATAAAATGTACTTAACTTTTGATTTCTTGTCCTTCTTCGGAGTTTGATCTCAAATACAACAGGGAACTAACAAGAAGAGGAAAAGAGGAAGCCAACTAAAAGGGGAAAAGAAGAAAAGAGGAAGACACTTGAATAGTTTATCTAAAATCAGAACTATATCATTATTTATATACTGAATATGTGTTACAGAAAAAAAATGTACTTAACTTTTGATTTCTTGTCCTTCTTCGGAGTTTGAACTCAGAAAAAAGAGGGAACCAACTAAAATGGGAAAACGGGAAAAGAGGAAGACACTTGAATAGTTTACCTAAAATCAGAACTAACTATAGTTTGTGTACTGAATATGTAAGTTTTCTAGAAATAAAATGTACTTAACTTTTGATTTCTTGTCCTTCTTCGGAGTTTGATCTCAAATACAACAGGGAACTAACAAGAAGAGGAAAAGAGGAAGCCAACTAAAAGGGGGAAAAGAAGAAAAGAGGAAGACACTTGAGTAGTTTATCTAAATCAGAACTATATCATTATTTATATACTGAATATGTAAGTGTTACAGAAAAAAAATGTACTTAACTTTTGATTTCTTGTCCTTCTTCGGAGTTTGAACTCAGAAAAAAGAAGGAACCAACTAAAAGGGGAAAACAAGAAAAAAAGGAAGACACTTGAATAATTTACCTAAAATCAGAACTAACTATAGTTTGTGAACTGAATATGTAAGTTTTCTAGAATAAAAATGTACTTAACTTTTGATTTCTTGTCTTTCTTTGGAGTTTGAACTCAGAAAAAAAAGAGGGAACCAACAAGAAGAGGAAAAGAGGAAGCCGACTAAAAGGGGAGAACAGGAAAAAAGGAAAACACTTGAATAGTTTATCTAAAATCAAAACTATATATATACTTTGTGTACTGAATATATAAGTATTCTAGAAAATACATTTACTTAACTTTTGATTTCTTGTCCTTCTTCAGAGTTTGAACTCAGAAAAAAGAGGGACCCAACTAAAAGGGGAAAACAGGAAAAGAGGAAGACACTTGAATAGTTTACCTAAAATCAGAAGTGTATATACTTTGTGTACTGAATATGTAAGTTGTTTAGAAAAAAAATGTACTTAACTTTTGATTTCTTGTCCTTCTTCGGAGTTTGAACTCAGAAAAAAAGAGGGAACCAACAAGAAGAGTAAAAGAGGAAGCCAACTAAAAGGCGAAAACAGGAAAAGAAGGAGAGAATTAAATAGTTTACTTAAAACCAGAACTAACTATAGTTTGTGTACTAAATATGTAAGTTTTCTAGAAAAAAAGTATTTACTTAACCTTTGATTTCTTGTCTTTCTTCGGAGTTTGAACTTAGAAAAAAGACGGAACCAACAAGAAGAGGAAAAGAGGAAGCCAACTAAAAGGGGAAAAGAGGAAGACACTTGAATAGTTTACCTAAAACCAGAACTAACTATAGTTTGTGTACTGAATATGTAAGTTTTCTAGAAAAAAAATGTACTTAACTTTTGATTTCTTGTCCTTCTTCGGAGTTTGAACTCAGAAAAAAAGAGGGAACCAACAAGAAGAGGAAAAGAGGAAGCCAACTAAAAGGGGAAAAGAAGAAAAGAGGAAGACACTTGAATAGTTTATCTAAAATCAGAACTATATCATTATTTATATACTGAATATGTAAGTTTTCTAGAAATAAAATGTACTTAACTTTTGATTTCTTGTCCTTCTTCGGAGTTTGAACTCAGAAAAAAGAGGGAACCAACTAAAATGGGAAAACGGGAAAAGAGGAAGACACTTGAATAGTTTACCTAAAATCAGAACTAACTATAGTTTGTGTACTGAATATGTAAGTTTTCTAGAAATAAAATGTACTTAACTTTTGATTTCTTGTCCTTCTTCGGAGTTTGATCTCAAATACAACAGGGAACTAACAAGAAGAGGAAAAGAGGAAGACACTTGAATAGTTTATCTAAAATCAGAACTATATCATTATTTATATACTGAATATGTAAGTGTTACAGAAAAAAAATGTACTTAACTTTTGATTTCTTGTCTTTCTTTGGAGTTTGAACTCAGAAAAAAAAGAGGGAACCAACAAGAAGAGGAAAAGAGGAAGCCGACTAAAAGGGGAGAACAGGAAAAAAGGAAAACACTTGAATAGTTTACCTAAAATCAGAACTATATATAATTTGTGTACTGAATATATACATTTTTTAGAAAATAAATTTACTTAACTTTTGATTTCTTGTCCTTCTTCAGAGTTTGAACTCAGAAAAAAGAGGGAACCAACTAAAAGGGGAAAACAGGAAAAGAGGAAGACACTTGAATAGTTTACCTAAAATCAGAACTAACTATAGTTTGTGAACTGAATATGTAAGTTTTCTAGAATAAAAATGTACTCAACTTTTGATTTCTTGTCCTTCTTCGGAGTTTTGCACTTAGAAAAAAGAGGGGAACCAACAAGAAGAGGAAAAGAGGAAGCCAACTAAAAGGGGAAAAGAAGAAAAGAGGAAGACACTTGAATAGTTTACCTAAAATCAGAAGTGTATATACTTTGTGTACTGAATATGTAAGTTGTTTAGAAAAAAAAATGTACTTAACTTTTGATTTCTTGTCCTTCTTCGGAGTTTGAACTCAGAAAAAAAAGAGGGAACCAACAAGAAGAGGAAAAGAGGAAGCCAACTAAAAGGGGAAAAACAGGAAAAGAAGGAGGAGAATTAATTAGTTTTACTCTAAAACCAGAACTAACTATAGTTTGTGTACTAAATATTGTAAAGTTTTCTAGAAAAAAAGTATTTACTTAACCTTTGATTTCTGTCTTTCTTCGGAGTTTGAACTTAGAAAAAAGACGGAACCAACAAGAGAGAGGAAAAGAGGAAGCCAACTAAAAGGGGAAAAAGAAGAAAGAGGTAGACACTTGAATAGTTTACCTAAATTCAGAACTGAACTATAGTTTGTGTACTGAATATGTAAGTTTTCTAGAAATAAAATGTACTTAACTTTTGATTTCTTGTCTTTCTTTGGAGTTTGAACTCAAGACAACGAGGGAACTAACAAGAAGAGGAAAGAGGAAGCCAACTAAAAGGGGAGAGAAAGAGGAAGACACTTGAATAGTTTATCTCAAATCAGAACTATACTATAGTTTGTAGTACTGAATATGTAAGTTTTCTAGAAATAAAATGTACTTAACTTTTGATTCTTGTCCTTCTTCGGAGTTTGAACTCAGGAAAAAAGAGGGGAACCAACTAAAAGGGGAAAACAAGAAAAAAAGAAAGACACTTGAATAATTTACCTAAAATCAGAACTAACTATAGTTTGTGAACTGAATATGTAAGTTTTCTAGAATAAAAATGTACTTAACTTTTGATTTCTTGTCTTTCTTTGGAGTTTGAACTCAGAAAAAAGAGGGAACCAACTAAAAGGGGAAAACGGGAAAAGAGGAAGACACTTGAATAGTTTACCTAAAATCAGAACTAACTATAGTTTGTGAACTGAATATGTAAGTTTTCTAGAAATAAAATGTACTTAACTTTTGATT